>CM076570.1:1076778478-1077006674 GCA_034641835.2 Pinus albicaulis
CTCACAAACCGTCGCGCCTCCGACGTTTGTAAACTGTTGCACTTCTGATGAAATGTGGTTCGACGTTTTGAACGCCGCTCTTCCGACGCCTAAAAACCGTCGTAATTACGACCCAACGTGGTCCGACATTTTGGACATCGCTCTTCCGACGACTGTAAGATGTCGCAATGCCGACGATATGTGGTCCGACGTTTGGAACGTCGCTCTTCCGACGTTTGTAATCTGTCGCAATTCCAACGATATTTGGTCCAACGTTTGGAACGATATTTGGTCCAACGTTTGGAACGTTTATATGAAGTAAAACAGTCCATGAAGTCATTACATTTTCACATCTGAAGATTGGAACCCAAATATCCATCCAGAAAAGTGGAAGTCCCACCCCAAACAGTGATAGAAAAATACCCCATGTCACATACAGGGACTTGATATAAAACCCAGTAACGGTCCACATGGAGATTATCAAAAAATGTGAGAAAGCATCCAAATATGCCCGAGGCATCTATAAGAAAGTGAAATAGCAGTATGTAGAATAGTAAAACAATAGATAGAGTACCGACGTCCATTGTTCCAAATACAAATTAAAGTACCCAAAATCCTTGAACAGAGAAAAACGCTAATCATGTGAGGAGTGTGATATGTCCAAAATATAAAAAGACCATCAGACCATATCAATAAAACAGCAACATAGACCAGCATCGCTAGTTTTGAAGGCAGAGTGATAAACATTAATCATTTTTTTTTCACAAGAGAAAAAACGTTGTTTTGAATATATTATATGAAGTTATTACATTTTCACATCTGAAGATTGGAACCCAAATATCCATCCAGAAAAGTGTAAGTCCCACCCCAGACAGTGATAGAAAAATACCCCATGTCACATACAGGGACTTGATATAAAACCTAGTAACGGTCCACATGGAGATTATCGACAAATCTGAGAAAGCATCCAAATATGCCCGAGGCATCTATAAGAAAGTGAAATAGCAGTATGTAGAATAGTAAAGCAACAGATAGAGTACCGACGTCCATTGTTCCAAATACAAATTAAAGTACCCAAAAATTTTCAGTGTAACAGGGGCTACACAAGTGATTTTTATCGCAAAGTATATTTTTAGACATATGGATCATGATCTATGATTTGCAAGATGCTATTTATGGATGATTGGTCAAGTTGGTAAAAATAGATGGACCTCTATTTTTAGACATTGGGCGGAGTCTATTTTTAGACTGCCAGTATAAAAATAGATCAGTCGAATATTATTAGCCCTTAATAATATTTGGACTATAAACATTATCTTATCCTCTTGGAGCACTTCATTTTGATGCTTGTATGTGGCACATGCAACTGACAGAAGGAAATACGCTTTTCCTAAGGGTTAGTTGAGCTATTGCATGGTTGACTTCAGTTAGAACTCATGTGGCAGATTTTGGTGGAGTTGATGAGACAGTTGGTGGAGTTGTGTTCTGTTTAACTTAGTTGAACTAGCTGTATTTAGTCTAACTGATAAATACACTAGTGATGAGTGGTGTGAATTAATTATTAACTAATTCACTAATTATTAACTCATAAATCAACTAAATAATACATCATTTAACTGCAATGCATGGAAAGTTCAGTGGAGACCAGTGTTAGAGGTGGGTGAAAGGGTGAGTCTACTATCAGTTGTGACTATAACTATGCATGAGATTTGCACACACATTGATTGAGATTGCCAATGAGGATTGCGCAGTAGAGGCAGGCAGACAGGTGGAGTAGATTGGAGCATGGGATGTGCATGATCTGAGCTTGTTTTGTGTGTAACAATTGGAGATAGTGCTGAGAGCTTGTGAGGAGTTTGTGCTATGTATTGTTACATTTTCTCTATCATTATAATATACAGATAGTTGGGGGTTTTCAGCTGTAAGCTTTCCCCATTACATACTGTGTTATATGTGTGCTTGATTATGTTTTAATGTGCGCATGCGACTGCTTTTATTTCCGCAAATTGATGATCAATTGTAGAAGAGGTTATGTATTATTCATGAAGCTCAAATAGTGTGTAATCAGGATAATCTCAGTGAATAAGTGATCTATTATTCAAATTTCTACATGGTATCAGAGCAAAATTGATCATCGGATCTATTACAGTGATTACATTTTATTTCAGTAGACAGAGTCTGTAAGAGGGCCAGGTAGCCTCTGGATTCATCCTTTCTTTGAAAGGTGAAAAATCCAGTAAATGCCCCTACAGTCGATCTTTGTGCTAGAAATACTTTGTTCTCACGGATCAGAAGCTGTTGAGTTTTGAGCTGGTGGAATTCGAATTTGCAGCAGTGTTTTCTTGGTGTCGAAGTCAAAATGTCTTTCAACGGATTGCGATTGGAGTATACCCTTGAAGGCAGCTTGAATTATATTGCATGGAAGGACAGGATGGATGCGGTGTTAGATGACAATGGGTTGAAGGAGTTCATAGATGCTGAAGTCCCAAAGCCTACTGATGCTGCTCAAGTTGAGGCTTGGAAAAAGAAGACAGAAAAATGTCGAAGGATTCTGTTGGAGGGCGTGAAGGATCGCATTGTATCCAGCCTGCATGGAAAAGCTTCTCCACACTTGATGTGGAAAGCGTTGCCAGATTTATTCCAAAGCAAGAGGGACCAGAGGAAGTTGGCGCTCAAGGATAAACTCAGGGAAATAAAGATGGAGAAGAATGACACTATTCCGGTATACTTGACAAAGTTTGTCCACTGCAGGGATGAGCTTGGGAGTGTAGGAGTTAGTGTGGATGATGAGGAATTGGTGAGCTTGGCTCTCCTTGGGCTTCTGAAGATTTTGCACTCCTATCAAGACTCTGTCAATGGTCGGGAAAAATTCCCAGGATGGGAGCGACTTTGGTCGGATCTTGTGTAAGAGGAGATAAGCCGGAGTACCAGGGATGGATCGTCATCAAAGGCATCTAATGAAGAGGATTGTGCTTTGGCTGCCAAAGCAAGGAAGGGGAAGGGCAAGAAGAATGCTTCTCAATCCGGTGCGGATGGTAAAGAGTGTGACATGTCCAAAGTGAAGTGTTTTCACTTTCATGAGCATGGACATTTCAACACAAATTGTCCACAGAAGAAGAAGAACAAGCAGGTTGCTGGAGCTACAGCTGGTGAGGCTCTTGCCTCGCAATTTGAGCTGGACTTCTCATTGATCGCATGCATGGTGTCTAGTGCATTGGGATCAGGGTGGTATTTTGATAGTGGTGCTTCCTTTCACATGACGGGAGATGTGAATCTTTTCAGTGACTTGGTGGAGAAATATCTCCAGTTGCATGTTGAGTTGGGCGACAATGGATGATACAATGCGACCGGCATTGGTACCATAACCTTTCAGAGGGAGTCAAGTAAACTCATTCTTTTACAAGATGTAGTGCATGTTCCAGGTTTAAAGAATAATTTGATCTCAGTCACAATGTTAGAGGATAAAGGGTATGAAGTTGTCTTCAGTGAAGGGAAAGTTTTCCTTCGGCACAAGGCAACAGGACAAGTCAAGAAGGTTGGGATTCGAGCAAAGAATCTCTACAGACTTGAAGTAGATGGGATGTCTACGGAGCTTCCTACTGTTGGGACGTGCAAGAAAGACATGCAATTGATGCTTGAGAGGGAGCAAGTTTTGCATGTAGGTAATAGTGAACCTCGGGATGTGGAGCAACCACAAGATGAGGATCATGGAGTGGAAGAAACCACTCATGCAGAGAAATTTTGTTCCAGATGGGCAGAGGGAGTGCATGCAGCTATACCACCAGGTGAGAGGTGGGGAGACATGCATGAATAATCCCATGAGGAGATTTATGGGCAGGATTCATGAGATGGTGTGGATCTCATGAATTGAACTTGGCTATGAGGTGCCCACAGCACAGTAGTAGCATGATCAGTTGGATTGATGCAGGCAGATCAAAGTGACAGTGTCGGATACTGGAGCGCGAATCAGAGTTGACAGCAAGTGCAGAGCGCATGGGTGCAGAGTTCAACAGCGCAGTGGTTCCTGATGACATGTGTAATTGGGCCCAGCAGAAATCGAAGACTTTGATGATAGATGCACCAGACTGATTGAGTTGTTTGGAGCCTATTCAGTTTCAGAGGAGTTGCAGAGCAGATGCATGGAGTTGCATGGCGCTTGTGAAGGTTGCAGGGCGAATGCATGGAGTTGCATGTCACATGCAAAGACAGTCCTTTCTTGTTGAGAGGGAGTGTTGAAGATGGCAACAAGAAATAGTGAAGGACGCATCCTCAAACATCTTTTCTGATCCTAGTTGGAAAGTGATCACCAAAACTAGGTGGGGGCCACACAAGTGATTTTTGTCGCAAAGTCTATTTTTATACTATGTCTATTTTTAGATATATGGATCATGGTCTATGAGTTGCAAGATGCTATTTATGGATGATTGGTCAAGTTGGAAAAAATAGATGGACCTCTATTTTTATACATTGGGTGGAATCTATTTTTAGACTGCCAGTCTAAAAATAGATCAGTCGAATATTATTAGCCCTTAATAATATTTGGACTATAAACATTATCTTATCCTCTTGGAGCACTTCAGTTTGATGCTTGGATGTGGAACATGCAGCTGACAGAAGGAAATACACTTTTCCTAAGGGTTAGTTGAGCTATTGCATGGTTGACTTCAGTTAGAACTCATGTGGCAGAGTTTGGTGGAGTTGATGAGACAGTTGGTGGAGTTGTGTTCGGTTTAACTTAGTTGAACTAGTTGTATTTAGTCTAATTGATAAATACACTAGTGATGAGTGGTGTGAATTAATTATTAATTAATTCACTAATTATTAACTCATAAATCAACTAAAGAATACATCAGTTAACTGCAATGCATGGACAGGTCAGTGGAGACCAGTGTTAGAGGTGGGTGAAAGGGTGAGTCTACTATCAGTTGTGACTATAATTGTGCATGAGATTTGCACACACATTGATTGAGATTGCCAATGAGAATTGCGTAGTACAAGCCAAGGGGATTCGAACTTGGATCTATTCATTCTTCATCTTGGATTGCGCAGTAGAGGCAGGCGGACAGGTGGAGCAGATTGGAGCATGGGATGTGCATGATCTGAGCTTGTTTTGTGTGTAACAATTGGAGATAGTGCTGAGAGCTTGTGAGGACTTTGTGCTATGTATTGTTACATGTTCTCTATCATTATAATATACAGATAGTTGGGGGTTTTCAGCTGTAAGCTTTCCCCATTACATACTGTGTTATATGTGTGCTTGATTATGTTTTAATGTGCGCATGCGACTGCTTTTATTTCCGCAAATTGATGATCAATTGTAGAAGAGGTTATGTATTATGCATGAAGCTCAAATAGTGTGTAATCAGGATAATCTCGGTGAATAAGTGATCTATTATTAAAATTTCTACAAAGCCAAATTGATGCCTTGAGGGCTGATCTTCATAGAGCTAGGAACTTCAATCACTTTTTGCAAGTCCAAAACAAGCAAATGAGTGTCCATATGGTCGTATATGAGACACGGGTCATCTGATACAAAAAGGAGGCCTCCAAAGCACAGGCGAGATTGTAATAACTCATGGGTGAGTTCAAGGAAAGTGAAGGTGAAGATCAGCCTAGGCGAAAGAGGCCAAGAACCATGGGGCTAAAAATGCCCTTGAGAAACGAAAAGAGGAAGAGGATGCCCTTCTCCAATCTACCCCTCTCACTGCATTGTTCGAAAAAGAGATAGAGAATGATCGGGAAGCATGGCTTGAGAGAGTTAATGATCACTTGGAGAAGAAATTGGAGAAGGCAAATAGGGACTTGGCCCTTCAACGAAGGATGATAGGGCATTATAAAAAGCTAAATCAGTTTTCCCAACGGAAGTTGAAGGCTGCTCAAGAAAAACACAAGGAGGTTAAAGGGAAGCGCCCGGCACAAAAATTGAGGAAAGACACCTCAAGGCTCCAAATTTTGGCCTCTTCTTCACAACATGTTTCTAAAAACCCTTGAGGGTCATGCTCACCAATTTTGGGTGAAATTCGACATATTTTGGTTTTTTGTCATTTTTGGGTTTTTGGCCAAAACTCATGGGCATCGCCATTTCAGTTTGGGACATCATAAAACGATGAAAATGGTATCATTGGATGCCATAATTTTAGGGGCACATACTCAGCGATTTTCAAAACAATTGAAGATCTTTTGCTCCCCCAAGATGGCGAAAAACACTCGCTTTTTCTACACTCTGCCCCGTTTATCAGCAAGGCTTATTTTTTGGGTTTTTACATACATGCCTATTTTTGGAGGACTTCTAGTGGTCATTTGGGAGCAAACTAAACATTTTCAGAAATTAGACACTCAGATCTTTTCAACGAGCTATCATTAGATCTTTTGAGTATTTTTGTAAAAATTGAACCTTTCAAAATTGACTTTTCCTCATGTGCATTTAGCTATTTTTGTGCATGATAAGTTATGAAAAGTCAATTTATTTCCCTTTTTTAGCAATTTTTGAGATATTTATTAGATATTTTGTGCCTTGGGCTTTGCAAAGCCTCAAGGACAAGTCTAGATATTTTGGATGATAAGTTATGAAAAGTCAATTTATTTCCCTTTTTTAGCAATTTTTGAGATATTTATTAGATATTTTGTGCCTTGGGCTTTGCAAAGCCTCAAGGACAAGTCTAGATATTTTGGATAGGCCAATAAGATTGCAAGTTAAACCAAGAGGTTTTCCTCACTTTGGCCTATATATTCCAAAGGCTTTCATTGTAAACAAGGTTGAACTTGATGAATAGAATCAATATATGGTCATATAAGCTTTGGAAGAAATACTTGTCTCATGCTTTTGGATAGTCTCTTGGATGTTCTTTGATGATGAAAGAGGATTGTTGTTGGATTCCATGACTTGGTAGAATGGTATAGTGTCTCTCTCTTTGTTTTGTTTCCTAGTTTTCATTCATAAATCCATGTTCTTGCTTGCTATAGGACAGTAGAGAAAAAATTTGAAACATGCCCTTGGAGGCACCTCAAATTTCCTGTTTCTTCATAGCTTCCATGTTTTCTTCATTCTTAGTCACATTAAATCATTCTTGATTGCTCTTTAATAACTTAAGAATATTGTTTTCTTGTTTCATTCATGGTTTTATGCATGCTAAGTATGATTTACGGTATGCCCTGCTTACTCATGGCTAGCCATAGCTCCATCTGTGAAACTTCTCTTTGACTAATTAGATTGGCATTTGTTGAACCAAGGAGGTCTTGTTCTGATCTTGCCCTTTGCCTAAGACTATGCAATCTTGTTTTCAAAGTGCCCAATAGCTTTAAGTACTGTGTTTAGGTGTTCAGGCATAGTAATTTGAGTTGTTTGTCTATCTTAAGTGTATTTCCCCAAAGTCTGATAGCCATTTCCTAAAGTTAGAGAGTTATATATCTCTATGCATGGCTTGAATGTTTATTTCTATGCATTGATTAGCTTAAAGTTACATTTCTCATGATTAATGGTTTTCCCTACCATGTTTATGTCAGCTATTAAACTATTTGTGCTTGAAATCCTTTGTTATTCACAAACTTGATGTCCATCTTACTCCATTTTGCCCAAAGATCCATTTTACCTCGAATCAAATCGGGCCTTCAACAACCTTGTATCACCATCTGAAAATTTTCTTAACCTTTTCGACCCCATAGCCTAGTTGATCTGACATATTTTCACCTATCTTATGTCTTTGATTAGTTCATCCCTCACAACCTAAAAACCAAAACCAAAAACCCACTTCATAACTAGCCTAAAATCAGAATACAATAAGCAAACACACATATATCCCTTACACAAATAGAGAGAGCCCTCTCTGCGTCCAAGAAGGCTAGGTCCTTGGGCTCCAAAGACTGGTATGATGTTACACTGTCATTTGGCTTGCCAATCAGCCAAATCACGGGACCCTAACACAATGCAAACCATCTTGAAAAGAAGATGCAATTATTTTGCATTCATTGCCATAAGCAGGGTCATCTTGTAGACAAGTCTTGGACTTTGTATCCAACAAGTCATCCACGACATTTTAAAAAGGTGGAGAGAGATTTTAAAAAGAATGGAAAATAGGATTACATATTTGATGTGGGTCAGGAAGATAAACATGATGAACTGCAGCTGAAAGAAGCGCCATTGAAGTGGTTTGGAAAGAGATCTGATTATTTCTTAACCAATTAAGGCCTTACAATTATTTGATAATTGATGCAAATCTTGCCTAATTGATGCATTTCCTTGATATATAAATGCATTTATTTTCTCTTGAAAGTATAATGAATATTGCAAGAAGAAATATGTTCGAAAACTAGAGGTATGTTGACTCACTTAGATGCAACAAAGATGGAAATTTGTAGTTGCAATTTTCATGTGAATGCATTTCTTTTTCTCTAGAATTCATGTTGCATGTTTATGCCAGGAAGTTGTTTGAAAATGGAGTATGTTGACTCACTTTGTTGCAACAAATTTGGTCCTTTCAGCTCTTTAAGTACTCATACATACCAATGGGATTCTTGTACTTGTGTTTGTACTTGTGAGAGTTGAGCATTGTATACATGCATGACAGTTTGTGTGTGTGAACAATGGAATTTTTTATAGTTTCATTGTGCTTGAACATGCATGAGTGATTGACTTGTGTTGGTTGATTGCTTTGTTAACATGTATGTTTTCAACTTGAGAGTCTTGATCATTTGCACATGCATGAGTGATCGACTTGTGTTGGTCGATTGATTGTTACATGTATGTCTTATAGACTTGGAAGAGTTGATTTATTCTCCAAGGATGAAAGGGAGATGTTGACAAATTGTTTCATGAGATGTCAAATTCTTGTTGTTTTGGGAAAAGAATCATCAAGTGTTGTACATGTTTTTGTTTGACTTAAGAGTCAATGGTTTGAAGATGTTTTGACGACTTGTGTTTGGTCGACGGGTTTTTACACCAAGATGTAAGAATGCATGGTGATGTTCACGTAATGTGACATTTGTTGCTTCGAAGGAGCAAAAGGAATAGGTTGTCAAGTTGTGTTTCTTGCATGATGTGTTTTTCAAGTTAATGGTTTTTCTTGTGACAAGATGTCTCGGGATTTTGGAAGGTCCACTGTTGAGCAAGTGGCTCATGATTAGCCTTCATTCTCAAATCATGGCATGAGCATCATATCAATACTGGAGGATGATGGAATCAAGAAGCGGAAAGAGGGACAATATGACAAAATATTTCCACAAAAACAACAACCCTTTTGTAGACCATATGATGCATGACGCGAAGAAGTGAAAGAGATGGCGAAGACATTATTCTAGATGTGGAATTTGGTATCGTGGAGGTTAAAGAATGGTCATTTCATTTCTAGTGATTACTGATATTTGAATTCATTATTTTAGTTCACTCGGATGGGCTTAAATTGGAAAAGAGTTTCCAAGGAGAATCTTGCATCAAATGCATGTTTATGAAAAGGAGGAACATGATTCTCAGTTGGAAGGCGATCAGTCAAGCCTTCCAAGAACATAGAGATCGCTTTGTTATAGCGATATTTTTTCATTAGTTAGCAAGCAGCCATCAAGGGTCAATATAGAAAGGAGGACATTAGTTGAAGTACCAAGCCATTTGCAAGAGTAGGCATGTCAAGGAACCAAAGTGGTTGTCATAAATATTTTTCCAAGTATAATCAAGTCAATAGAACTTGGAAAGGTGAATAGGGTTAAAATCTCATCAGATAACCATCTTTTGTGGGTCCAAAAGCATTTCAATGGGAAGGACTGATCAGAAACTAAATTGGGGGTAAAAATTTTCTAAAAATTCAAAGTTCCTGGAATGGTGGGAACTGAATGACTGGATTGGTCTCATATTCCTAATTCTGACGCACTTAGTTTCGCTCAAAACAGATTTCGTATGAGAAAGTTAGAGTGTTCTAATCGTTTAGTTGCACAAGTAAATTTTCAAAAAAAAAGTTAGACAGGGAGCCCAGTCAGCTGTCCGTACTACTGACGTAGCAGATGACTAGGTTGGTCAAAGGATTGGTCAAAGTTCTTCGTCAAATGGTAAGCTACCACTTGGCAACATTTGGTTGGTTCGTATGGTAGGTGACATGGTGTAATCTTATTGGTCAATTTTAAGCCAATCGTGTGACGACATGTGGAAAACCCAGAGGCTGCCACATGCCCCCCTAGCTATTTGGGTGTATAAAAATTTTATATCAAATTCCGTGCAGAGGTCGGGGTTCGACCCCGCAATGTCCCCCACAACACATGCAATGCCTACCACCTCCGCTCTATGTTAAGACTTAACATCTTTAATGTTGTCGACTTATATTTAAAGTGTATGTTGTAGTATGGCAGGGAAAAGAGGGGCCAACCCCAAATCCATAGGACCACCAGCTAGGACCACGACGAGATCTCCATCACTAAGTGGATTATTAACACATTAAACCATGATTATTCAAACTTTAAACCGATTTAAAAGTGTTAATCCAGTTTCTAAGTGTTGATTATGCTATGCATGCAATTAGCACTTAAGCTGCACTTAATTAGCAATTAATTTCTAGTTAAATTTAATCACGGATTAGTTTGGCGGATTCTGACTAAAATGGCGGAAGTGCCAGTTTAATTGTAGTTAGTTCCAGTTTGCCAAATTCAGTAGAGGTTTTCTAGGTTTATTAAAAGAGGCATAAATTTTTCCCAGAGAGTCAGAATTCGACTCAGTCATAACCAAAATAGGGGTATTGGGGCTGTCCCAAAGCCATTGGAGTAGGTTTTAGATCCATCAGAGCTCAGGAAATTATTGTATTCAAATTTTTGATCAGTTAATCAAAGAGGGCCAAGCCATTGAAGTTGGTCCAAGGAGACGTAGCCCAGGAGGGGTGAACTCCTTCATCACTACTGTGTAATGTGATTGATGTGTATTATATTCTCTGCAATTTAATTTTTGTTTTTTTGTTTTGAAAACCATTTACTTCATGAATTTCTCTTAAAATACACACAAATTTGACACATAAACCCTCTTGTAAACTTGCTATTTGACACAATCCTTAAGCACTTTTATTTTATATTGATGGGGAAACTAGCATAGAAAAAATAGTTTGTCCTATTCAGATCAGTGAGGCAGATCGAGGTTTGTGTGAAGAACATGTATAAGATATACGTGTAATATTGTGCTGCATTAAACACTAAGTTGGAAAAAGAGCGAGGTCGTGATGTTGGTGGAATTTGGCAGAGAAGCCCTGGCCATTTGCATCATGGAACCTTGAATATTATGCAGAAAATAGCCACTGGCCTCCCTAAAGGAGCACTTAAGCAACATGATGTATGCAAAGGATGTACCTTGGGAAAGTACACAAAATCCACATTCCATGATTGGGATAGCAAAGCACATGAAGTCTTGGAAAGGATCCAATCTGATCTCGGTGAGCCTTTCTCAACAGCCTCCACTACCATACATAAATATTTTTGCATTTTTATTGATAACTTGTCACTGAAGTGTTGGATCTTCTTCATGCAGAAGAAGGATGAGAGATTCTCCAAATTCATATAATTCAAGGCACTAGTGGATAAAGAAACCTGCAAAAAGGTGAAGGCTCGCAGTAGTGATGATGGAGGTGAGTATGTGTCGAATGAATTCAAAAATTTATGTGTGAAAGAAGAAATTCAATGACAACTTACAGCACCCCACAACCCACAGTAGAATGGGGTGGCTGAGAGAAATAACCATAGCATTGTGGGAGTTGTGATGGCTATGTTGCATGACTAGGGCTTGCCACTGCACTTTTGGGCAGAGGCATGCAACACAGTATTCTATTTTTATAAATAGAGTCCTCATCGAATTCTGGGCATGATTACACCTGAGGAGGCTTTCTCTGGGAGAAATTCAGATGTGTCACACTTCAGGATTTTTAGACCCTCTTTTTACTGCCATGTCTCCAAAGAATCAAGGAAGAAACTTAAGTTGACAACAGAATTGCAGGTATTTGTGGGTTACACAAAACTCCTCGCAACTACCATGTGTACTTTTCATCCCTAATAATGATATTTGTGTGAAGGGATAGAAAATTTGATGAGAAAGTGATGTGGTGCTCTCTTGAGAGGGAGCTTCAAATCCCACCAAAAGAGGAGCTTTTAGCTCCAAAGGAATACCCTCAGGAAGTTCTGGAGCAACCACAAATTGAGGAGTAGAGAGTGGAGACATCCACTCACGAAAAACCATCAAAAGAATGTATAAAAAGGACCAGGGAATTTTATAGAATTGTGTAGGATGTGAGGGAGAATGTGGAAGCTCCTTCAAATCTGGGCACGCAGAGAAGGTCACTTGATCGATACACTGGTTATGTGGCTCTAATGACTTAGCTTGTTAAGACTGATTTATCCTCTTTCGAGGAATCATTATAGAAAGTTGTATGGGTTGATGAAATGGTGGAAGAGTATGAATCCATTGTAAAGAATAGTGTTTCGGAAGTGGTCCCAAGACCAATAGATAAATCAGTTGTGGTTCAAGATGGATCTTCAAGGTTAAGCATGCAGCAGACGGAAGCATATAGAAGTATAAGGATAGATTTGTGACCAAGGGATACTCTCAAGTTAAGGGAATTGAATAAGAGGAGGCATTTTCTATTGTATTAAGGTACTCATCCATTAGATCAATTCTTTCACTAGTTGTGTATATGGGGTGGAAGATCCACCAAGATGGATGTAAAAATAACATTTCTCAACATGGATTTATTGAGGAGGAGGTGTACATCAAGCAACCAGAAAATTTTGAGACATTTGATCGAGAGTCTCATGTGTTCAGACTCAATCAAGCATTGTACAGTCTCAAACAATCACCCAATGCTTAGTAAACCAATTTCGACAATTATCTCATTGGTTTGGGCTTCACAAAAAGTGAAGCGGATGAAAACCTATATCACATCTTAGTAGAAGGTAAATTTCTTATTATTTTCTTATATGTTGATGATTTAATTTTAATTGGTGATGAGAAGTTGATTATAACTTGCAAGGAGGGCCCTGCAATGGAATTTGAAAAGAAGGACATGGGTCTAATGCACTACTTCCTTGGGTCGGAATTATGGCAAAGCGATGGGGAGTTTTTTGTCTCTTAATGGAAGTATGAAAATGAGATATTGGATAGATTATGCATGGAGGGTTGCAAACCCATGGAGACACCTCTAACCACCAACCGAAGGAAGGAGTGTGCCACTTCAGGTGAAGAAGTGGATGTTACCATTTATCAATAATTAGTGGGTTCACTAATGTATCTTGTGAACAAACGACCATATATGTGCTATGCAGTGAACCAGCTAAGCCAAGCTATGGTTAGGCCAAACAAATTATTTTGGAAGGCAGATAAGCATGTTTTATGGCACCTCGGAGACACTACCTAGTTTGGACTATGGTACAGACGGATAGAGGGAGTGAAGTTTTGTAGCTTCACAAAATAAAATTGGGTGGGGATTCCAGTAGGCTGAAAGATTACATCAAGTGGAACTTTTAGTTTTGGGTCCACAGTGGTTTCCTGGAACAACAAGAAGCAAAGATCTGTGACACTCATCTCGGCAAAAGCAGAATACATGGTTGCAAGTCAAGCAACATGTGAGGCGATCCGGATGAGAAAGATACTTGTGGGATTGTTTGGTCAAATTATGGATCAAAATGTGATCTATTGCGATAATCAGAGTTGTATCAAGCTCCTTGAGAATATTTTATTTAAAGCTCAATCCAACCATATAGATATTTGGTATCACCATTTACGAGATCATGTGCAAAGGTAGATAATTTTGCTATAATACATTCTGACAGAGGAACAAGATGCTAAAATTTTTACAAGAGGAAATTTTGAGTTCCACAGGTGCAGGATAGGGGTGGTTGATAATCCCTTTCTTGCTGAGAGGGAGTGCTGAAAAGTGCAGCAAGAAATTCTCAATTTCATTTTGCCTTGATTAAATTGATAAAATTCAAATTTACACATCAACGGACAACTTGGATGCAGTTAATTGAGTTGACAGGGCTCTTGTCACTCAATTAAGTCAGTAAATTCAAGTTAGGGGAGTTAGATTTCAGTTAATCATGTGTGATTGCTAATTTTTAGCAATCAAGGTCCATTATTTCAAGTTATTTTCAGTTAAACTAGTTCTAACTATTGGAGGAACTTGTGGGAGGCCAGTTGTGCAACGGGACTTCAATATAACTCAGTGATCATACAGTTAATTGATCAATCAACCCAAAATATCTTGTGCATGTAGAGAATTTGAGTTCGCCAGTTTTGGTGGAGATTCCAAGGCAATGTAACATCAGTTTTAGACTATTCTTGAGTGTACAGGTGTTGCATGCAGTCAAATGATCAACCTTGGGAATTGCACAAGGAAATAGGGTCTCAAGAAGAGGCATAAATTGACCAAGTTTGGGTCAAATATTCTCATTGAGCATAGAGACAAGTTACTCACTTGCAGGTTGAGCTCAGATTGAGCTAGCAATTGTAATACATATATATTCATCATATTAATGCAAATAGGAAAAGGGTTTTTTAGCATATTTATTTACCATGGAAAAATATTGTGTGTTATTTCTCATTGAATGTTTGCGATTGATGTTCTAAATTGTAAATTTAATTCCACGGAGCAGTAGAGTAGGTTTGTGTCTTGTGACTTTAATTAAAATTCCATGATCAGTTGCAAATCTACATCATAATTTCTACAAGAACTCTCTCATACACCAATTGTTGGAAAACTGACTAAAGTGAGAGGGGTAGTGAATCACTTTTGTGCATTAATTTTTACTTTTCTCTTTAACATTTATCTGAACTATTAAATGAGAATCATTCCTCCATATATATATATATATATATATATATATATATATATATATATATATATATATATATATATATATATATATATATATATATATATATATATAAGATTTAAAACGTAAACAACATTCAGCTATAACATAAAAATCAGCACATAAAATAAACACATGTGGACGCCAAATATAAGTGGAAACCCATAAAGGGATAAAACCATGAATTTGTGGTTGTTATGATGGAAACGCAAACTCCTACTTCCTCTATTACAGATTCGGCTTTTGGAGGCTCCAACCTCTCTACTATTTTGCAAGATACAGCTTGCAAGGAAGCTTCTTCTCCCTCTTTTAGATTATTTTTTTGTAGGCTACAACCTACAGGAAGCTCTTACTTCTACTTCACCAAGCTCAAAGCTACTCCTTTACAAGCTACTACCTGAAAGGAGGCTACAATCCCCTGATACATAAAAATACGATGTCATGTTGGTTTACCTGGTCCTTGTCTCTATTATGAACTATGTTTCTACCCTCTTTACATCTACTTATCTATGGCTCCTTCTCTTTATTTATGCATCACATCTTATTCTCTTCCTCTTTCTCTTTGTACCAGGTAACTCATGAACTATGTCTCACCACAACTCAATCAAATCTCTCACATATGCTTTAACATTTCAACCCTCCAAAATCACATATTTTATAAACAAATTTTTTTGGTTGTTAGTATTCCACACAAGAATATGAAGTGAATAGTATTAATTCTTTGCATTCCAAGTTTGTCTCTTCGTTTCCAAACTATTTCAACTTTTGAATATTAAAAACACATAAGATAAATTTCATAATATTCAATTAACATCCACTAATATAAGCTAACTTTAATGATTACAATATCCAAACCCCGAGGTTTTCTTTAATCCATACAACAGAACATGAACGTTGGTTACATGCTACAAATCTCAGTGACGAACGTTGGTACAGCGCTATCAATCAAGGTTTCATATGTTGGTAGCTAAACTCTAATATGTGGCTATCCCCTGAACTAAGGAAAAATAAAAAACTCCTCATATAGCTCTACAATCTCTTGCATCACAACCTCTTAAGGCACCTCTGCAACATCTTTATGTACCTCTACACTCCAATCACCAAGCATATCTAAGGCTTACAAGAAATTGGGATGAATTCACATCACAACATCTTTCTACAAGAATTCATACCTCATGATCAACAACATACCTATGTTCTGCAACTTGATCTCTTTGGTTGTAACATATTATTGTCAACATCACTAGCTCAACAACATTTTCCATTGCTTTGCATCAGAACTTCTTCACATACATTTGCAACATTGTAATCATCAGCTAGATAACATCTAGACCACACCTCTACACATATGGTGACTACACCTCCATACTAGGAATAACAACCAAAACATCACAACATATGCAATAAACTTGAGACAAGCAACGCATACATAACTCCTTCACCTCCTCATCGGCAGCACATACTTAATATAAATAAAAAACTTCCAAATAAAACACTTAATACAAGTATACACACACACACAGATATATATATATATATACATATTATCTTTGATATTAATATAAAAATTATTTAAAAACTTCAAAAATATTTAATTATTCAAGTGTTGCTTGAGGATTGAAAATCATTTTTTTTTAAAGTAGATTCTCTTATAATGAATATATATTGTGAATTATTTATTCTAAATGGGATTATTTAAGAAACAGAGATTAATATTATTATTGACAATGAAAGAGAGAGAAAAATAAATTAATATTGTTCATCTAGGTTAATTATCAATTCCATAGCCAAATATAAATAAAAGGAAGACATTATTTTTTTTAATTATGAAATTAAAGATTTGCAAATTACAATTTATTATTTTGATATATGTCTCAATTCAATATATATATATATATATAAGAGATATTCACATATTTCTCAATTTACCCTAATTTGAAACATTGAATACCTTTATCTTAAACACAAAATATTTATAGTAAACAAATGATGTTTCCTTGAAAAAAGAAGATAATGACACATCAAGACATTATAGTGAAGTCAATTTCAATAACACCTTAACTAAAAGACTTGAAATATATATATCAAAAGTGCTCATGCACTAAAATAAAAAATCAATCTGAAATATGAAAAAATAATATAATGAAATTATCATGGATAAAAATGAGGAATTTTTTCATTTAAATGATCATAGTCATAATTATTTGCATAACTCAAGAAGATGAAGGTTTCAAATAAATATAATTACAAATTAGAAAAAAAAAAGGAAATATATCAGAAAGAAACTCAATAAAGGCATATCAAAACAAGATGAAGGAAATTTTTACTTCAAGAGCTTTAATCAAAATTTATTAAAAATAATTAAAACATTAAAAAATGAGAAATTTAAGTATTAAAACATTAAAAATAAAGTTGATAAATTAGAAACTAAAAAAACTTCACTTCTAAGGAACCATACTCAAAATATGCTTACTTAAATTAAGAAGCTTAGGAATAATAAACAGTGATTGGAAAACATAAGAGAACAACTTATGTCAAAGTCTCATGAAGGAAGCATAAAAGTCTTTATTTAAGGTCCAAGTTGAAGAAAAGGAAAGGTATGTCCTTTTAATATCATGATTCAAAAATATGTCAATCCAATGGAAGTGAAAACGTGCTTATGTCATAAAAACTCCTTATCAACATCCAAATAATAAGAGTAGATATATTGATCAATAAGTATATCAACAATCGCTAAGGGAAATAATTAACCTATATTCTAAATAATATTGATATCAATATCATTAAATTGCATAATAACCATTCAACTTTGAAATTCTATAAGTATAATGTCCAATAAAGGATCAAATTAGGATGGTCAAATAATGTTACAGTTTGACAATTCTACTCAATGCTTAGAATTTGTACAATCTAGTGTCATTAACCTAATAACATTAAAAAATAAAGAATTAGGTGAAGATATTAAAACTGAAAAACAAAGAAATAAGGCCTTTTCATTGATCTTCTTTAAGAATAAGGCATTTCTAAGGAAAGACAGTGTTATAAAAGAAAATAATATAAATAATAAATATTATAAAATATAATATATAATCTAATATTTATAATATAATATAAATAATAAATTAGTAATTAGTCTAATTGAGTTTATCTCTAGTAATTGAGAGGAGTGATTGTTATTCATCTTCCATCATCTATTTCCAAAATTTGATTATAGCAAATGACATAATAAACATTGTTATAATGTCTTTGAGAATTATTATTAAGTCTCACTAATCCCTAAAAGATCAAAACTTATATATTTCTCATATAAAATATAAAAATATTCTCATAAATAAAAATAAAAAAATTCATAATCAATAATAAATGGAAAGCCATATAAAACAATATGTCTCAATGAAACAACATAAGGGAATTTATGCCTAATGTATATACGAGCCCTTATTGTACCTATCGCTAGCAGGATACTACACATCATGTTTTTCTTGATTGTGACATTAATTCACATTGATTAGACATATGTTTTCAAAAAAAAATTATTTTTGCCATGGTTCACTATAAAATTTATTATTGTTCATTTATTTTAATTATTTTAATTTGAATTATTTGTTATCTAATTGGCCAAAAAATTTCACTTCTTATTGCAAAATGCCTAGATTTTATCGCCATTATTTGTACTGCCACTACAAAAACATTTATATCTATCCTACAGGTCCTATACTTTATAGTAACGAGACAGTGTTGAATGCATTTTCCCCGTACGAAGCGCCCATTGTGGTCTGTCAGATAGCACGCATATGCATAGAGAGAGTCGTCTTCTCTGTATCAGTCAGCATTTATGGTCTCTGACAGATTGTTATATACTTGGTTTAACCTTCACGATATAATAATATTGCAACTCTTTTGAAATATTTACGTCATCAATTTCCATGTGTATGTTCATATATCATAGTTAGTGTGTGATATATAAAGGTAGGGTATAATGCATCGTGGATTATAATAAATCGAATGGAAAGAAGGATTTATTAACCTTGTGGGACCCTCACGAATCGCATCAGAGAAAATCATAACAACGAAACTTGCAGTGTCTTGTTGATATGGAATATTGCGATGTGATCGCAATCACAATCGCAAGTCGCATTGTGTTCCACCGCATATGTTATATTGTATATTTGCAATGCGATGCGATGTGGTCCCACCACAATCGCAATCGCAATCGCATGTCACATATGTTATCCGCCGATTGAAAAGTCGTGATGCGATCGCAATCGCAAGATCGCATATGTGTTTCTCTGCCAGATGATATGTTCCGTTGGATGTTTCCGATGCGATTGCAATCGCGCAATCGCAATTGCAACATCGTTTATCGCACAAATCGCAAAGTTCATTCCGCCAACTCTGATGTTCGATCGCCGATTGCAATTGTCAAGCCATCGCTCAATCGCCAATTGCAAGTTTGTTTGTCAAGCCGATCGCCAATCGCTAATTGTGAAGTGGGCTCCACTCGTACATCGTGCATATAAATTTTTTATGTTAAAAATAGGTCTCGGCAATGTATTTCTTTTATAATTTGTTTAAAGTTTTATTTCCGCCGCGCCATATAAAAAGAAAAAGGGTCGTTGTATTGTCATATATAGAGATTGTATTGTTGTGTTGTAATCACTGTGTGTAAGCCCGCAGGCAAGGAAAACTCAGTGAACCATAACAAAGCACTGTTTGTGCATTTTTGAGAGATAGATATTTGTTTTTGAGAGCACTGCGTCTGTTATCCCTCAACAGAGGAAGACATTTTGTAATAGTTCTTAGTTTGTTTAATGAAATAGAAAGCATTTTCATGCCATCTCTGTCTGCAAGAAAATTTTTGTTTTAATTTCTCTGTGTTAAGAGGAGAGCATTATTCTCTCAGTTATATTCAGTTTGTATATCGACAGAGAGTGTAAGTAGGTAGGCTAAGCACAAAGATTAATTATGAACAAGAGATTGCATAGTTAAAAATAAAATAATAAATTTGAAAAACAAAGATTTAAATATAAAATTAAAGTTATATTTTTTTAAATTAATATAGTAAAGAATAAAATAATAAATCTATAGTGATTTTGTTCAAACAATAAAGTAGCTTGGGATATGTATTTTTTAAACTATACATAATAAAACAGGTAAAAGTATTACAAAAGAAAACTTATCAAAGTTCTCCATTGTGTGATAAAGTACAACGTATCAAATGAACCTTTTGCAACTGTGGACCCCGCTAAACGTGAAAAAACTTAAACCAAATATGGAAAATAAATTTGCGTTATAAAACTTATCGGGTCCGAGACTTGCCATTGCAATTGGCTGAAGACATAAGAACTTGCGATTTGCGATTTTAGAAACTTTCCGATCTAATGAGTTAAAAGACCTTTTAACATATTTTGAACATATTAGAAAAATTTTATACTTAGAAATATGTTAAAATGAATAGTAAATCGCAATTGGAAATTCGGAAAAGTTCTTTTAAAGAGTTTTTATTGCTTTGAGAAGTTCTGATGCGATACTTTTTCTATTTATAACAATGCAATGCCATTTATCGCAATCGCGTGCTGGGAAAAAGATTAAACATTGCATTCCTCTCATTGAAAAATTCCGATGTGATTGTGTTCAATTGCAATCGAATTTTGGGAGATAGAATATAACAGTGCATTTCATTTTAAATCTCCGGTGCAATCAGGATTTGGTAAAAACGTTTTCACTGAAACAAATTGTGATGCGATAATCACAATTGGAAAGTCAGCATGAATCATATTCTATTTATTATTCATTGCATCGAAAAATATCAAAAGTGAATTTTAACATTTATTACAAGGATTCGCCGATCTCCAATTGTACGACAAGTGTTGAAAATACGGGGAGATTAAATAGTAATTAAAATCTTTGTAGCTGTTCTCATTATTGTTTTTTATTTCGGGTGAAAGAATTCATTTGAATTGCAAAACAAAAGTTCGAACCCTTTAATTTGCAAAACCAGAGAGACTTTACCCCATTCTGATATGTCAAAGAGAAGCAGAAAGTCTAAAGTTGTTTTTGTTGCAAATGCTCCTGTGCTAAACATGCCGCACAAGGAAAAACAAGCAAAGCTGAAGCTAGTCACAGACACCTCCTGTCAAGGACTGGGGAGGATGACATGGGAGAATGTATACAATTTTCTTGAAAAAGAGAAACCTAGGGTTGTTATGCCCAAAGAAACTGTTCCTGATGAAGAAGATTCAGACTCTGACTCTAAATCTCAACTTAGTGCATTGGAAAATTCATTTTTACATCAAGTTGCTGCCCGGGAAAATATTTTTCCCTACTATGATGTTATCAGATGGGTCATTGACAATGTGACCATTCAAAACAGAACTTTTGTTTCTGCTTATAGATCAGTATTCGGGTCATTCAGGGCAGAAGATATTAAAGCAATGTACCATCTTCCCAATCCACAAAAGATTTACAACAAATAATTCCTTAAGGAATATGCTGAAAAACATCCAAACCAGGCAGAGCCAATCAAAGAATGGAGGAATAACCCTGAGAAACATAAGCAATATGGATTCTCTTGCACCTCCATATTGTTATGCCGCAGCAATGATGTGTAGGTTGTTCAGAAATGACAACTCTGCTAGATTTTCTATTCAAATGGTCCCGTTAATTCATTCTGCTCTTAATTCTGAAATTATGGATTGGGCTGTCATTTTGTCGGATAAGATAGCTAATCGAATTCTAGAGTATAGAAAAGATAGAAATTCAGGAAATTCTTCCCCTTTCCATTTTTGTGGTTATATTTTGGACGCCCTCTGTTTCAATTCTGAGTTCCCCATGCTAGGTTGGAAATGGAATCCAAAAGAACCTATTCCTATTCATATGTATCATAATTTCTTATGGAAAGAACATTTCAAACTTCATGTTTACAGAGTCTACCATGGTTTTCTAATTCCAATCTACCAAACTATTTTTGGTCATTTCCCGCCTAGACTATCCAATAAAGCCAAGACTGATTTGTCTTATATCAGAGATTGGTTCAGAGAAGAAAAATTCACCTATATCAGAATTTTTGGGAGTATTGTTCAGCCACATATCCTTCCCCTATATGTTCCATATAAGTTGTTAGCTCAGGAGATTTCCTATCAACTGACAGTTGAAGAAATGTCTAGAATTTTTAAAAGAAATAAAAAGCTTATGTGGCCTACCTTCCCTTTTAAGTGTGGTGACTATACTCTTAATAGTTTTTCTCATGCTGAAAAAGAAGTTGGTAAGATTTCTGATCTTAAGTTTTCAACAATTCCTAGAAGACAATACGACCCAAGGAAAGTGGTGCATGATTTTACTACGTCTATTTCGATTGCCCGATTTGAACATGAACCAGACATTTTTGATGATTTGTTTGTTTCCATGGATAATATATCCCAAGTCTTTGATTCAGCCAAGTCCAAGTTACATGCCGAGGACTTGAAAAAAAAATTGTTATATAGAGCCCAAAGGTTAGTTAATTTTCCTCTTGATCAGTTGAGAGCTCCCATACAGGAGAAAGCATCACAACAAGCAGGAAGTAGTTCTAGTAAAGAAGTAGAAGGAGTTGATTCTGTTTTAGGGAAAAAGGATGACAGTAATAAAGCTGACAGTGCCAAAACAAAAACAGCTTTTCAAAAAGATACACAGAAGCCTTTAGTGCAAACAGAAAAAGGAAACACTGGCACTGATGCCCAGGTGCATATTGAAAAGGGAAGTGCAGAAAGTAAAAACACTGAATAGGCATCCAAGAATGATGCAGGTTCTCAACTGGGAGGACAAGTAGATACTGAATTGGTTGTTTCTTCTCATTTGCTAAATCAATATGAACAATTTTTACAGCAGATAGGATTGGAAAACAATCCTGAAGCTGACAATCCCAAAGATCAGGATGTGGAAATCATTCCTGAAAACCCCACTGCAGAAATTATGCTAAAGATAGAAGAAATCCCTCCTTTAGATATATTCTACAGTCCCAAACATAGGGTTGTGGTAAGAAAACAATGGAAAAGGAGGAGAACAGATCAAGATGCTTTTTTGGCATCATAGGGGGAATTGTTAAATGTTGTTTGTAAAAATGTTGAGGTGGATCCATCTGAGGATCTCACCAAATTGTCTCAGTATGCTGGTGCCTATAGTGTTGCCACTATAGATAAAGCTTCTGAAGTTTCACAACCAATAAAACAAAAGGATATGCAAATTTCTATCTTTGAATAACATGTTGCAGGTCATCAGCAAAAGATAATTCAGTTGGAAAAATGGGTACAGGATGCAGAACTCAGAGCTAAACAACTAGAATAGCAGCTCAGCCTTGAAAAGAAAAATATTGATGAACAAACCTTGGGCAAACAACAGCAGTTTACTCAAGAAGTAGAAAAGCTACAAAATCTTTTACAAAATGAGAGAATTTCAAGGGTTGAACAGAAAAAAAGGTTCCAATCAGAAATGGACAAGTTCAAGGAGTATCCCAAGCTGGATCAATTCATTACTGAAGCTCTTGAAATGAACAAACTGCTATCTCAACAGTTAAATGAATTTTGTTTAAAGTTGACACAAATTGAGCCTTTGTACGAAATTACATCATCTTTGATAGATAAATCAGTCACTTTTAGGCAAGAAATTGAAGATGTTGATGATAAAATTTCCGAGTTTCTTTCATGGCAGGGTACAGAGGAAGGAAGAAAAGCTAACCTTGCTAGAATTGAAGAAAGACACAAGGAAATTCTATTTATTGAATGGGAACAGCAGTTAATGAAATTAGAAAGAGCCACATCAAGGGCTAAAAGTTTAATGAATAATACAACACAATTGATTAATGACAGCATGTACGCTACCAATTTGATCTCAGATTGTATTGCAGGCGAGTTACCTAAAGTAAAAGAAGCTAATTCTAGGTGGAAGCAAGAGATAATGGATAAAAATAAAAAAATTATCAAACTTCAAGAAATTTCATGGGATAATATGTGGTCTTATCTGATCAAGCCACACAGTCAACAGATAGCTATCAAATTCCTTTCGAATTCTATTCAATGTATCATTCCTGAATTGTCTGATGCTACATACACTGGACAGTTACATTCAAAAATGACTCAGCCAACAGAAGTCCAAGATATGCTCAATGCCTGCCACCTTCGTTCATCCACCTTAATCGATGATTAATGAGCTAGTCTACTACAAGTTCGCATTTTAGTTTAAGATATTTTATTTTAGATAAATTGTAGGAATAGTTTTAGTTATTTTGTTTTATTGACTACCTATTTAAACCCCTTTCATGCATTTAGAAAGGGGTCATTAATTTTTAATATTTTTTGACTTGGAGATTACATTTTTGTGCTACATTTACTTCTATATTCTTTTATAAAGGGTCACATCTGGTGATTCTGTGCGGAATTATTTTTTAAGACTTTCATTTCTGTACCTCGGAGTTGATTTTGGGTTGTAATTGCTGGATTGTATCTATTCACTATTAATTTCTTTTGTCATATGATATTCTCTTTTAAATTTGCTAATTTTGCAGGCTTCAACATTTTTGGGACTAGAAGGAGGGGCAAAGCTATGAATGGCAGATAAATCTAAATTTGAAAGCCATTCTAAGAGCAGATCAATTATAGAACTGCACATAACATCTTCGGAGTTGGGTGCTTGTAATATTTTTTGGTTTCTTGAATATATGTCTATGATAATGTTTACTAGCACAAAATACTAATTTTACTATTATATTGTATCTTTGATTTCAAAACAGTAAAATAAGAGAAGCAAAGTTGCAAGTAACTAGTTCCTATTTTGCATATGTGTGTATTCCAAAAGTATCACTACAAAAAAAATAAGATGCAATGTTTATTATTGTCTCTGAAAACATGAATCTCACATACAAACTATGTATTCTAGAAATAATTCACTTTTGTATACAATATAAAGCATGAAATACAAATTGTATGTGTCTTGATTGGTAAAGCTAATGTTTCTAGTTGTAAGTAACATAGTTATAATTACGGATTTGTATGTACAGTTAGATATGCACTATAGCATAATAGCATCTTGAAGGCAACAATGTGCTTCATACAAAGACAATTACTGATTCAAAGAAAAGTAGGAGAAAAAAAGGCTAATTGGGTGGCAGCCTTGCAAGAATATGGTATTGACATTAAACGAGCAAAGATTGTTATAGGACAAGGTTTTTGCAGATTATTTCAGTATCTCTATTTTGGAACTCAGTTACAAAGTAATAATCTAATATTTTGCTAAAAAATGTGCTATGTTGACAGATCAATTGCTTCAATGCATTTGTCTTATATCTATAGTAATGTGTACATGTTACTCGGTCCTTTTTGACAAGATAATCAATGTTGCATTCCTCAATTGTTTCAATGTGTTTCTCTTTATTTCTATTGCTATGTAATTTAATCAGAATTTGTACTAGTGGTGTCCAAAGATGCTTTGCAGTTTACTATTTCTTGGTAACGAAATCTTTGTAGTATATCATCGTCATGTGGATCTCCAAAGAATAGTGATATCACTATTAGTATCTATGCGATGTTTTCTTGCTAGATGGCAGTTTTCAATGTCTATGATTTCAACCATTTCTTTCCATGCATTTATTCTTCAGATTTGTATGGCGATTTGTTTTCTAAGTACTATGTATCTTAGATTTTTCTTCCTCAAAGATGAGAAGAGCTTCTGCGATATTTTTTGGTTTATTGAATATATCTCTATGATAATGTTTATTGGCACAAAATACTAATTTTACTATTATATTGTATCTTTAATTTCAAAACAGTAAAATAAGAGAAGCAAAGTTGCAAGTAACTAGTTCCTATTTTGCATCTCTCTGTATTCCAAAAGTATCACTGCAAAACAAAGAAGATGCAATGTTTATCATTGTCTCTAAAAACATGAATCTCCCATACAACCTATGTATTCTAGAAATAATTCACTTTTGTATACAATAGAAAGCATGAAATACAGATTGTATGTGTCTTGATTGGTAAAGCTAATGTTGCTAGTTGTGACGAAAGCCTGGCCTTCGTGTACAGGTGGCGCAGCACAATATATTCCGGATTGCCAAAATGTAATGCGATATTTGTGAATCTATTTTATAATATGCCAGCTCAGTTATATGGCTTTTTAACAATGGTTAATTTACAATCTCAGTACATGTCGTCAATTTAATTTATGGTAGATGTACACACGATCTATTGGTTTTCGTGGCAATCCACTTCACATTTATCACTCTATCGTTCGAGTCCTGGTGTGTTAATTGTGCTCTGGTTTCTGCGCTTCACTTTCACATTTGTAAACGATGCTCCGTTTTTATTGTTGTTTTCTGTCAAACGACAATGTGGGGGGAGGGTTTCTTCGATCTCCACTGGTCTTCTGAGCTTCGCGAGGGTTCCTTTGCGAGACTGTGCGTTTCTCTGGCGAGGTATGGATTTCTTTGTGCGTTCAACAATACTTACTCTGTTTATGTCGTATGTTCCCTGCTCATCACTAAATTCCTTCCGGTTTTTGCAATGACATTTCTTAGCGACCTTTATGTGAAACTCCTTCTATGACAACTTTTCCGGTTTTTCAACTTTAGCAGTTTCAGATGTATGTTTTTTTTTTCCCACTTTCGTCTTCACTGCTAACGTCGACTTGCTGTCAATCTTAACTTACAGGTGCAGCCAACCAAGGTTCTTATGGTCGCCTTCGAGTTCAACGAGAACAACAGGTAATTTCTCTCCTCTAATTTTATACTGCGCCACTTCTATCTGCGACTCTAACCTATTTGCTCCTTCGTGAGCAGAATCTATTGGCTCGACAAAACCCTGGATACTTATCTATGTCCAACCCCAAATCCTCCAGTGAGTTTTGGCTACGTTTTGTTCTTTTAATTTACAGTTTTACACTGTTCTTTGGATAATGCCTCTCCAGTTGACACGTTCTAACCCCAAACTGTTTTGGTATAATTTGCAGGCCTCTTTCTTCTGTCAAAACCCTGGCTCGTTTTCTCAGCGAATTAAACCCTACGGTAGGGTCGACTCCATTTTGTATTCCTGTAGCTAGGGTTTATCAAATTCTCTGTTTCTGGCACCCGCCGTTTCGTTGCCAAACCCTGTTGGGTGGAAAACCTCTCAACGTAATGTACTGTTGGTATAAAATGTGTTGAAACTGTGCGTTTTTCTGTAGCTATATTATTTTGTGGTTCAAACACTCATTCGGGTTGTATTGTTACTCCGTCCCTCTTGGACTGGTTCGGACACTTGATAATATTTGTTTTAAAATAATTTATATAAGAATTTTTTTGTCTGTGAAGGATTTTGAAAATGTTTCAGTACTTGAGAACTCACCTGATCTCTATATGTTGTTTCTTCCTCATTTTGTTTGGTTGTGATAAGTGGAAATAAAACTTCGCTTCGTTGGGTTGTGCGTATCTACTTCTATCTTCGTAGCCTGTCAATGCATGACACAAAGAAAAGAAATTCTTTCTCCTCTACACGCAGTCATACGTTTGTTTAGTTTCAAGTTTCATATGAATCAACTTCGTTAGCGTACACACACACAGATGTTACACATAATTCGAATTGGGAATAAACACAATAACTTCACAATGCACAAATATAAATTAACAATTCAGGCTGAAAGCAATACTGGTTACAGTTTATTATTATTCACTTGTCTTCTTTCTCCTATGCTCTTGATGGAAAAATCGAACCCCTCCATATGATTTTACTTCCGTTTAAATACCTACAGGTGTAAATCAGTTCTGGTTTTCAGTTGAACTGTCAACCGAATGTTTCTAACTACATTGCCAGTTTCTTTTTGTAAACAAAAATAAACTTCTAATTAACTACAAAAAAGCATTTTATGTTCCTAGTCTTACTGTCCTTGTCCAACTGACGAATAGTAAAGTAATTAAAAATAGCACAGGTTTAATAATCTGTCCATAAACACATGCTAATCACTGAGACAGTTAACCATCTTTCGTCTCCTTCGAGCTGGATGCTCCTGCATCAGGCTCCCGGGGTGGCAAAAATTCATGGCTCCGCTCCATGAGATCGTCGACTGAATAACCTGTTTTCTGTATCTGCGTCGCGTTAAGCCATGAACTGTCCTCAATCGGACAGTTCTTCCACTTGACCAAATATCATAGATATTCTTTCCTACGTGTGCGCTTGGCTACCTGTGTGTCGAGAATACTCTCGATCTCAAGGGGTTGTGCCGTAGGCATCTGTCTCATCCAAAAACTCTCATCAAATTTGGTGTCCCGTTTTGGCCTCACTGTTGCGTCATCCTCAGAACCAGAAATATAAGGGAACAAATCTGACACATTAAAAATGGGTGAAATACCTATCCCTAGTGGCAACTATAACTCATAAGCATTGGAAGAAAACTTGCGAATGATTTTGTAGGGGCTAATATTTTTAAATTTCAGCCCTTTATATTCCCTTTTTGGAAACCGTTCCTTGCACAAGTGTGCAAGGACTTCGTCTCCAACATTAAACTGAACTTCCCGCCTTTTCGAATCAGCCCGCTGCTTGTACTTCTAACTGTTGTCCTGCAACTTCAGCTTCACCTGCTCATGTAAGTCGCTCATTGCTTGGGCGAAATCTTCCCCATCAGCACTTCGTTTTTCAAGCTTACCTAAGTCCTGCAGCTCATGTACTCCGCGAGGGTGCATGCCATACAAGATCTGAAAGGGACTGTAACCTATGTTGCGATTCGGTGAATCGTTGTACGCGAATTCCGCCTGAGCAAGTACGCGGTCCCACATTCGAGAATTTTCGCCTATTAAACTCCGTACCATATTTCCAAAACTCCTTTTTACCACCTCAGTTTTCCCATCAGTTTGTGGGTGGTAAGCGGAGCTGAACTGTAACTGAGTGCCCAAATTTTTCCACAGGGTTCGCCAAAAATGTCCGGTGAACCTCACATCCCTGTCAGAAATGATGGACCTCGGTAGACCAGGCAGTCTAACAATATCTATGAAAAAAAAGTGTGCTACGTGAGTAGCATCACTGGTTTTCCTGTAGGGTGTAAAATGTGCCATCTTCGAAAACCGATCCACTACCACCATCATTGAATCAAAACCCTGCTATGTCTTAGGCAGACCTAAGACAAAGTCCAAGCTGACTGAGTCCCATGGTCTGCTCGGAATAGGCAGTGGCATATAAAGGCCTGCATTTTGACTGCAACCTTTCACCAATTGACATGTTTTACACCTGCTCACGTACCTCTGCACGTCCCGTCGCAACCTTGGCCAAAAATAAAAATGCTCAACCTGCGAAAAGGTCTTGTCTATACCGAAATGTCTGACTAGACCTCCACTATGCTTTTCCCGAATATTTTTCTCCCTCATCGAACAGTCAGGAATGCATAACTGTCCTCCCCTGAACAATAATCCCTCCTGCAAATTGTATTCTAACCATGGACTATTATTCCTCAACAAAGGGTTTTGGCAGGCCTCATAAGCCTCCTTAAAGTCTGCATCTGTCTGATACAGATCCCTTAAGTGCTCAAAGCCCAAAACTTGCATTGTAATTTCCTGAAAGAGTAAAGCCCTTCTACTTAGCGCATGTGCCACCTTGTTGGCCTGCCCACTAATATGTTTCAGTACAAATGTAAAACTTTGTAGATACTCAACCCATTCTACATGTTTATGGTTCAATTTATGTTGCTGCATAATGTACTGTAATGCAGAATTATCCGAAAATAAAACGAACTCATTACCTAATAGATAATGTCTCCAATGCTTCAATGCTTGAACAATTGCGTAGAATTCCTTGTCATAGGTTGAGTACTTCTGTCTACTCTCATTCAGCTTCTCACTGAAATAGGTGACCGGCCTGTCTTCCTAACTAAGTACTGCCCCAATGGTTGTACCGCTGGCGTCACAATGAACTTGAAAAAGTTTGTTGAAGTCAGGCAGCCTCAATATCGGTCTCTCTGTGATCTTCTTCTTTAAAGTCTGAAACTTTTCTCTGCCGCCTCTGTCCAGCAAAAAGGCTGATTTACCTTCTTGATCTTATCCAACATGGGTGCACAGATTTCACTGAAATTCCTGATGAATTTCCTGTAAAAACTTGCTAATCCGTGAAAACTTCGGACCTCAAATAAACTCTTCGGGGATGGCCAGCTAATTATAGCTGCAACCTTTTCTAGATCCATCTTCAACTCGTTTTCTGCAATAACAAAACCCAGATATACCAACTCCTGCTAGAAAAAAGTACACTTCTTCAGATTTATCAGTAGCTTATTCTGCTGCAGCTTCCTCAACACACTTCGAAAATGCCTAAAGTGTTCCTCCCGTGTCTTGCTGAAAATCAATATGTCATCCAAATAAACGATTACAAACTTCCCAATGAACTCTTTCAGCACTTCATTCATTAGGCGCATAAACGTACTAGGGGCGTTACTCAGACCAAATGGCATCACCAGCCACTCATATAGCCCTTCGTTCGTCTTGAAGGTTGTTTTCCACTCATCCCCCTCTCGAATTCTAATCTGATGGTACCCACTCTTCAAGTCAATCTTCAAAAAATAAGCTGCCCCACTCAAACAGTCCATCATATCGTCCATCCTCAGCAATGGAAACCTGTACCTGATAGTAATTTTATTAATAGCCCTTGAGTCTGTGCACATTCGCCACTCGCCTCCTATCTTCGGAGCCAAAACTGTCGGGACTCCACAGGGGCTCATGCTCTCTCTAATCAGCCCTTTATCCAGAAATTCCTGCACATGTTTCCTAATCTCATCATTGTCCTTAGGACTCATGTGATAGGCTGCTTTATTCGGTAGACTAGCTCCTGGTATAAAGTCAATACAGTGACTGATACTCCTCTTGGGAGGCAGTTCATCCGGAAGATCGTCCACTATGATATCACCAAAATCCTGGAACATATCCTGAATCTCCTCTAGCAAATCTGAAATCTTTGTGTGCAGTACCACTGTCTTTGGCCTCCTCAAAACAGCAAAATTCACATCATTGTTTTCAATCTGTTTCAAAAACTCTTTTCTGCCCATCAACAACGCTTTTACTCCACTAGCTCCTGTTGTATTTTCCTCTTTGATGGGTACAAGCGTGTGCTTGATCCCATCTTTGACAAACTTGTAACAGTTTTTCTTCCCATCATGAATTACTTTTCTGTCAAACTGCCAGGGTCTTCCTAACAGTATATGACACACATCCATTGGCATAATGTCGCAGATAATTTTGTCCTTGTATCTGCCTATCTAAAATTCTACTTCACACTATTCATCAACTAATAGTTGATGTCCCTTTTGCAGCCATGATACTTTGTAAGGAGTGGGGTGTTTCAGCCTCTTCAGCCCCAACTTCTCCACCATTTCTATGGCCACCAAATTATCGGTACTCCCACTGTCAATTATCAGTTTGCAGCATTTTCCCTGTGATTTGAAAACTCTCCGGAACAAGGCCTTTCTTTGATCTGGTTCCACAATTTCTTTCGCTGCTTTTATCAGCACCTTGTTCAGCACCAAGGCTTCCCCTGTCTCAGGTGCATTTTCCACTTCCTGAGGCTGCGCTTCTGCTTCCTCAGTTTGGGCAACATAAACTCCTCTCCCACCTGCAGGTTCTCCTTCAGGACATTCATACGACTTGTGCCCCCACTTGTGGCACCTATAGCACTGGATAGCTCCTCTGCCCCGACCATTACCTCTCCCTCGCTGGTTTGGTCGTCTCCCTCTAGTGCTGTTGTCCTTTTCTGCTGTTCCTGCAGATTTGGAACTGCTGCCTTATTCATTGGAACTTGTACCTCTACCTCTGCCAAAAGCCTTTCCCTTTCTTCTGCTAGATCCGCCTCCTCTTCTGGCATTTTTCTTCTTAGTTATCTTCTCTTCTACTTTCAAGGCACACTGATATGCCTCATCTAGAGTTATGGGTGAGAGAATACTGATTTCATCCAGTATTTCCCCTCTCAATCCGTTTACAAACCTTGCTGTTTTCTCAGGGGTGTCCTCTATATAACCTGCCCTCAAATTCACCTTGTAAAATTCTTCTGTATACTCCTTGATTGTTAACCCCCTTTGTCTCAAATTGTGTACCTGTCTGTACAGCATAATCTGATAATCCTTAGGCAGAAACTTTTCTTTCAGCTTGGCCTCCATTCTGGCCCATTTATTTATAGGTTGTTTATTTAGCCTTTTCCTTTCTGCCTGGACGTTGTCCCACCACAAGGACGCATGTCCTTTCAACTTGGTGGCAGCGAACTTCACCCTCTTGTCTTCATTAATTTCTTCGTAATCAAAATACTTATTCAATTCGCTAAGCCAATCCAACAACACATCATCGGATAGACTCCCATCATAAGTGGATATTTCATGTTTTGGCTTACTATTCGATAACGAGACTGACCTCAGTAATCTGAGTTCAGGTGCCTCTTCCTCCAAACCATCTGCTGGTTCTGCAACCTCCTCGTCACTGTCATCCCCTCCTGCGGGGTCTCTTCTCCTTCCAGCCTCCACTGCTGCTAATCGCTCATTTAATATTCGAATTTCCTCTCTCAGCCCCTCTTCTGCTACTCTACGGATTACTCTCCCTCTTCCCCTTACTCGCCTACCAACCTCCATTTCCTTTGTTCAACAAAACCCGCTCTAATACCAAAAATGACGAAAGCCTGGCCTTCGTGTACAGGTGGCGCGGCACAATATATTTCGAATTGCCAAACTGTAATGCGATATTTGTGAATCTATTTTATAATATGCCAACTCAGTTATATGGCTTTTTAACAATGGTTAATTTAAAATATCGGTACACGTCGTCAATTTCATTTATGGTAGATGTACACACGATCTATTGGTTTTCGTGGCAATCCACTTCACATTTATCACTCTATCGTTCAAGTCCTGGTGTGTTAATTGTGCTCCGGTTTCTGCGCTTCACTTTCACATTTTTAAATGATGCTTCGATGTTATTGTTGTTTTCTGTCAAACGACAATGTGCGGGGAGGGTTTCTTCGATCTCCACTGGTCTTCTGAGCTTCACGAGGGTTCCTTTGCGAGACTGTGTGTTTCTCTAGCGAGGTATGGATTTCTCTGTGCGTTCAACAATACTTACTCTATTTCTGTCGTATGTTCCCTGCTCATCACTAAATTCCCTCCGGTTTCTGCAATGACATTTCTTAGCGACCTTTATGTGAAACTCCTTCTATGACAACTTTTCCGGTTTTTCAACTTTAGCGGTTTCAGATGTATGTTTTTTTTTCCCACTTGCGTCTTCACTGCTAACGTTGAATTGCTGTCAATATTAACTTACAGGTGCAGCCAACCAAGGTTCTTATGGTCTCCTTCGAGTTCAACGAGAACAACAGGTAATTGCTCTCCTCCGATTTTATACTACGCCACTTCTATCTGCGACTCTAACCTATTTTCTCCTTCGTGAGCAGAATCTGTTGGCTCGAAAAAACCCTGGGTACTTATCTCCGTCCAACCCCAAATCCTCTGGTGAGTTTCGGCTATGTTTTGTTCTTTTAATTTACAGTTTTGCATTGTTCTTTGGATAATGGCTTTCCAGTTGACACGTTTTAACCCCGAACTGTTTTGGGATAATTTGCAGGCCTCTTTCTTCTGTCAAAACCCTGGCTCGTTTTCTCAGCGAATCAAACCCTATGGTAGGGTCGACTCCATTTTGTATTCCTGTAGCTAGGTTTTACCAAATTCTTTGTTTCTGGCACCCGTCGTTTTGTTGCCAAACCCTGCTGGGTGGAAAACCTCTCAACGTAATGTACTGTCGGTATAAAATGTGTTGAAACTGTGCGTTTTGCTGTAGCTATATTATTTTGTGGTTCAAACCCTCGTTCGGGTTGTATTGTTACTCCGTCCCTCTTGGACTGGTTCGGCCACTTGATAGTCTTTGTTTTAAAATAATTTATATAAGAATGTTTTTGTCTGTAAAGGATTTCGAAAATGTTTCAGTACTTGAGAACTCACCTGATCTCTGTATGTTGTTTCTTCCTCATTTTGTTTGGCTGTGATAAGTGTAAATAAAACTCCGCTCCGTTGGGTTGTGTGTATTTGCTTCTATCTTCGTAGCCTGTCAATGCATGACACAAAGAAAATAAATTCTTTCTCCTCTACATGCAGTCATACGTTTGTTTAGTTTCAAGTTTCATATGAATCAACTTCGTTATCGTACTCACAGATAGATGTTACACATAATTCGAATTGGGAATAAACACAATATCTTCACATGCACATATATGAATTAACAATTCAGGCTGAAAGCAATATTGGTTGCAGTTTATTATTATTCACTTGTCTTCTTTCTCCTATGCTCTTGATGGAAAAATCGAACCCCTCCATATGATTTTACTTCCATTTAAATACCTACAGGTGTAAATCAGTTATGGTTTTCGGTTGAATTGTCAACCGAATGTTTCTGACTATATTTCTAGTTTCTTTTTGTAAACAAAAATAAACTTCTAATTAACTACAAAAAAAGCATTTTATGTTCCTAGTCTTACTGTCCTTGTCCAACTGACGAATAATAAAGTAATTAAAAGGAGAACAAGTTTAATAACTTGTCCATAAACACGTGCTAATCACTGAGACAGTTAACCATCTTTCGTCTCCTCCGATCTGGATGCTCCTGCATCAAGTTGTAAGTAACATAGTTATAATTACAAATTTGTATGTACAGTTAGATATGCAGTATAGCATAAAATCATCTTGAAGGCAACAATATGCTTCGTACAAATATAATTACTGATTCAAAGAAAAGTAGGAGAAAAAAAAGCCTAATTGGGTGATAATCTTGCAAGAATATGGTATTGAGATTAAACCACCAAAGATTGTTAGAGAACAAGGTTTTTGCAGATTATTAGCAGGAGCTGATAATATATCAGAAAATCAAGATCTAGAGAATGATATTTCAGTTAGTCAGATAAGTATTGCAGATTCTGAATCTCTCTATGCTGATCTGATATTTTACTTCAAAAATGGGTATGATCCTTCTAATGTCATCTATAAGAATAAACATGCTTTAAGATTAAAAGCTACTAAATATGAAATCATTGATAATGTGTTATTCAGAAAAAATTATGATTCAATCTTACTAAGATGTCTTGAAAAGACTAAGGCAAAGAAGGTTTTGCAGAAACTAGATGATGGACCAGTAGGAGGTCATTTTGGAGGCAATGCCACAGCGCACAAAATCATCTATGCTGGATATTATTGGCCTACCTTTTTTAAAGATTCTTATGATTATGTGAGAAAGTGCAATATTTTCCAAACTGCAAGTAGAAGGCAGAGGAAGCCAGCTTTTCCTCTACAGCTAGTAAACATTGAACAACCATTTGAGCAATGGGGGCTTTATATTATTGGTGAGATAACTCCTCATTTTTCCAAGTAGCATAAGTACATTCTCACAACAACATATTAGTTGACAAAATGGGTAGAAGCAATTTCTCTAGAGGTAGCCAACTCTGACATAATTATTGATTTCATTTATCAATTCATCATTACCAGATTTGGTGTATGAATATTTCATGGTTAAAAGGTAATCATGTCGGGACTATGAACGTTTGCTTGCAGCAGAAGCAATAGCTGTGACAATAGAGTATATTACATAAGCTAAACTTGAGAGAATCCACTTACTTTATTATTATCAACTAATCAAAGCTTGAGATAACACAAAAAATGTTTTGGTCCTTGAAGAATTAGAAATAAATTGTAAGTGATTTTTATTCTTTTACATAGTTAGATTTTATTTGAATTATCTTAAGAAAAGTTTTCATTATCCTTAGAGATTTTTACTTACTTGAAGTATAGTATTCACTTCATTTTTTTAGAAATAACTGTTTCTTCGCCAATTATTGTACTGTACAACAACCCTCCCCATTTTTTATTTTTTAGAATAAAGCTCATTTAAAAATAAGTCCCCCTTTTATATCTTTTCCATTAATAAAAAGATGCATATCACATTTTATTCACAAATTTTACAAGTTTTAAAAACTTACTTATATGATGAGTTAAAAGAACCTTTAACATATTTCGAACATATCAGAAAAATTTTATACTTAGAAATATGTTAAAATGAATAGTAAATCACAATGGGTAATTTGGAAAAGTTCTTTTAAAGAGTTGTTATTGCTTTGAGAAGTTCACACGCGATCGTGCTCAATCGCAATCGCACTTCGGAATAATATTAAGTATTGGAATTTCTCTATTTATAACAATGTGATGCGATTTATCGCAATCACGTCTCAGGAAAAAGATTAAACATTGCATTCGTCTCATTGCAAAATTCCGATGCGATTGCACTCAATCGCAATTGCATTTTTGTATTAATTCGATGTACACAGTTTATACTTAGAAATACGTTAAAATGAATAGTAAATCGCAATTGGAAATTCGGAAAATTTTCTTTAAAGAGTTGTTATTGCTTTGACAAGTTCTGATGCGATCGCACTCAATCGCAATCGCATTTTGGAATAATATCAAGTATTGCACTTTTTCTATTTATAAAAATGCGATGCGTTTTATCGCAATCGCGTCTCGGGAAAAAGATTAAACATTGCATTCCTCTCATTGCAAAATTCTGATGCGATTGTGCTCAATCGAAATCGCATTCTCGGAGATAAATTATAACAGTCCACTTCATTTTAAATCTCTGATGCGATTGGAATTTGGAAAAAACGTTTTTACTGAAAGAAATTGCGATGCGATCATCGCAATCGGAAAATTGGCATGAATTATATTCTATTTATCTTGCGCACCATTGAAAACTTGCGATGCGATTGTTATTTTGCTTTTATATTTATTCATCGCATGGCAAAAGATCAAAAGTGAATTTTAACATTTATTACAAGGATTCGCCAATCTCCGATTGCTACGTGGCTTCTTCAAAGGTTTATCACACACATTATAAAAATACCATTTACTACCTTGTGAGCATGTGATATACCACTACGCTTTTGTAAGATGTTCACTGTTGAATGGAAGATTCTAAGTGAATAAACTGATTCCCGGTACAAGATGCATCGTTGGCCTGGGAAATTGTTGAAAACAAATGAGCTGAATAAAGTTTAATAATTTAAATTGCCTCGATGTATTTATTTAACATTTTGCTATAAATATTTGAGATTCTATGATATAATATTACACAACACCGGTGTATACAAGCAATAACAGAGAATGCAATTATAGAAATTTAAAATTTAAATTAAGTTATGTTCTAAATAAACTTTATCATTTTTGTATTATTATTTATTTTAATTATAAAAACTTTAGAAAATTATTTTAAAAAAAAATAATTGTAAAAAATTATTAGTATTGAAATTTGTTGAAATTTTAAATAAATCTAATACAAACAATAATACTTAAAATTATGATTTTTTAAAAATAATTTTAGTAATTGGGATTATGTTAGATAGTTATAATGAATAATTCTTGTTCTAATTCAGATTCAAATTTTCACCAATTACATGATAAACATTAATATGTTGATGATTATTACTTAAATTAGTTATATTTGAACTAAACTATATCACTTTCGTATATATGTAGATTAACTTCACAGTTTGACGGTTTTCGAACTCCACACCTCTGACATACTCCAGCGATGAGAATTAATTGTACTGTGAGTAATTATATCAATTTAATCGTTCTGATACTTCTCGGGATCTTATCTCATTAAGTGCTCAGTACCAATTTTTATGGCTCTATTAATTCTGTTCAAGTTGCTATTTTAACTAATTCGCTTTACGTTTCCTATGTATAGAAATACATGTCAATCTGGATAGTTCACTCTATTAGTGTTGTACGGAAGCTTGTGCATTGAAGGTTATAAACCTTTTCAATTAATATGAGATTAACAACGTTCAAGTCTTACCACATTAACTTTACCCTTCAAATATGCTTCATTCTGAATCTAGTATAGTTGAAACCACGGGAAATAAAGATAAGTTTATAAGGCAATAGGTAATTATATAAAGAATTTTATCATAAGAAATAAGGATCAGACCCCATACAACTTATTCATTAGCAATATATTTCTCCAGTTAGGTTACTATATACATAGTTTTTACTTACTACTCCAAATTATTGAATTTTGGTATGTGAAGTTGTTTAGTTTTCATTAAATTATAAGTTAGTTATTAATATATTTTCTACTAGGTTGAAGATACTTTTAAGAGCCATTGCATTCACATCATTAAATAATTTATTAAATAATACAAATTACAAATTTATCATTTCTCACTTCCAGGATTACATTAAACTAAATCCATGTCGAATTTACATTTATCATCGATCATTTCTTGATTGTATAAATGCTCAAAGTTGTCCACCTATTCTGCTGTGAAAACCATCATGGAAAAAATAAAATAAAATTTCAATGTTATTAATCATACATAGAATCATTATTAACAATATGGTTTTCCACATCGAATATGTAATTTATGACATTCATTATGCAAATGCAGATCTGAGTTGGAGGATCTAGTGATGTCACAGACATCTCATGTAGATATCTTGATATCAACAACCATTAATTCAAAATTAAATAGCATAAAGTTATAGCAGTTGTACCAGTTTCTAATTTGCAGTTGTTCTTTTGCTTAAAGCTCCATGAATTTTATTTCTGCTCTTTAGATTTTCTGTTCTTGACGGTCAAAATCTTTGTATTCTGCTCAATACATCTGCAAGTAGATTTATCATGCGACTCGACACTCTGCAAACAAGCTTTCGCAAGTCAGGCTGGAACTGTGCCCGTCCGGTTGCAAGGTTTTCTAAGAATAATTTCTCTTACTCTTTCATGTAATTCCACACATTAAATTCGCTTTCTTGCTTTGATTCTGAGTGCAAAGTGGATGATATTCTACCTACAATTTACATATTATGGACTGTGTTTTTTAAATGATAGCCGATGGAAGAGTGATGATTGCAATTCCTTTCGAATTTGATAAAGTTGGTGCGTCCTAAAATTCTCGTTTCTCTTTAACAAATTTACAAAGTTCTTAGAAGTACTTCTCAAGATTGTATCATACAGAGGAAACATAGAAAATATAATTTTTTTAGGTCTCTAACATGAGAATACCATTTATATGAGCCTAGGAGGATTCAAAGTCATTTCCCTTGGAACAACTTTGTTTACTAAAGCCTCCGTTTATTAAAAAATGTAGATTATTATCATCATCATTTTCTGAATCAAATTCCACTTCATTTGTAGCTTCGGTATTAGCAGATGAAAAACTATGTTCTTGTTCCGCTTAAAAACTTTTTGCAATAATTTTAATTCTCAAAGACATAAAATACTTTTCCTAATTTTAATTTATTTTAAATTGTTATTTAATTAAAAATCACTCCGTTGTAATTTTAATTTTTCCTAAAACCTTCAAGATTACGTCGTAATTTTACTTTTCAAAAAAAATTACATCACACAGACTGTATGTTTTGAAGTTTGTTTCTATTTTCAACGAAGATCACATAGTAATTTTACTTTTCAAAAAAAATATATATCTCAAAAAGTGTATGTTTTGAAGTTTGTTTCCATTGCATTATTTTATTATTTGATTGAAAATTAAAATATATATATATAATTTCATATAGAATAAATTTTTCCATCCTATAAATCCTTGCCTGACTGGATTCTATACAATTTATATCACTGCCAAAATGCATTTGCTCTGCATTATTTGGCCTTTTTTTTTTTTTTTGCAATTTTAACTAACCTGGACAATACAATACTGCTACGAAGACGAATTTGAATGACATTCTCTGACAAAATATTCTTTTGTTCTCTTAAGCTCTCGATTTTGTCAGAAAATTTTTCATTGTGGTTCTCCAAATTCGATATATGATCATGCTCTTGAAATAATTCCCGAGCGATCGCTAGAGTGTCGTTCTCTTAAGCTATCTATTTTGTTAGAAAAATTTTGATTGACGTTGTCCAAATTCGACGTATGATGATGCTCTTGAAGTAATTCCTGACTGATCGCTACAGTCCCGTTTGTTGCATCTACAATTTGTGATAAGGTTCATATTTTTCCAGTTCTCAATCTTTAGGTGTTTAGTTTGATTCTTGAAATATCGTCTGAATTTCATGTTGATCTTCCTGCTCACAGAAGGTTTTACAAAATAGTGACTGCTGCAAGACAGAGTGCACAAAATTTGACTCTATGTCTTTCAGTTCAAGAAAAAATAATACTACCATCTAAACCTATCCGATTTCGCACTCTGCTCTGCTTTTTAAAATAAAAACATATGACACTGTTACAAAGACTCTCGGGCCTTTTATATGTGGCAGCACATATTACACTAAAAATAATACTAAAGCAATACGCCCTTTCGGAGTGACCCAAAATGAAGGCTAATATTAAAAACATTGAAATGTTTTAACATTAGCTCTTATAACAAAGTACTTTATGAAAAATTTGTCATGCATATAAGACATATTAAAACCTTTGACATAAAACCTTTGCATTGTTCACCATTTTAGAAAGCAGTTTGAACACAAAAAATTGGAGATAAAAAATGGAACAGTGAAAACAGAAGTAGCTAATAGAACAGATGAAAATCCAAGGGTAGTTTATAGATTATGTAGTTATGGCTTATTAAGAATAGTACTTGTTACACTATAGTATAGAGATTTATAGCAAATTAGATTAGTTACCCAAATAGTCACATTAGTCTTATTGATATGCACCTATGGTAGTGGTGGTCTTAATCCTATGCCCTAAGTTATTATTATAGGATCTTAAAGATTTCATATAGTATAAATCAAAATTGTTCTATGTCATCTATTATTCACATCATCGCGCACAGCTTACTATGTTTCAACTTCTGGTATTGCTCTTATTCTTCAGTCAATTGATACCTTTGGATAGTTTATTTTTTGTTTTTTTCTTGATTTTTTAACAAAGTTAGGTGCTACTTTTTGTATTGAATCAAAAATATAAATTTGGAACGATGGAATGTAGTCACATACAAATTTCAAAGACGCTACAACAACTACTAGAAGAAGAAGACACCGCTAATATCAAAATAGACTATAGAAACAAAGCAACGAAGAAAACAAGTGTTGGATACTTTTCATGTAGACCTTGTGAGAAGTGGTTTAGCTGCAGTTTCAAATGGTGCAAATGTTGTTTTTGTATGCAATACATTTGTTAATATGCAAAAAATAATAAGCAGTTGTCAAAGATCAATACAAAGGAACGCAAAGAAAAAAACAAATAGTCAATACTCTAAATCTAGATGTCGTACCAGGTCGTATAGATATGACTTCATATGATCCAAATGTTGTTGTTGTATACACCACCATTGTTAATGTCTATAGAACAATGGTTGGTTATTAGCAATCGTCATGGAATACATTTATTTGTCATTGAAATCAATATTTTGTCTTATGACAAAAAGTAGTGTAACCACCAAATTTTCAAAATATAGTGATAGAATTAGTCCATATTATGTTGACCCATCTTGACCAATGTTTGCTACATTGATTTGCAAGTACATGCTTTCGTGCAATAAAGTTGGGACTTGCATAAGGGATGAATGCTTTGTAATAGATGAGACAATTCTCACGTTCAGCTATTTGTATCAAGCCTATTATTGTCTTCAAGATGCTACTATGCTATAGTGCATATCTAACTGTACATACATATCCGTAATTACAACTATGTTGTTTACAGCTAGCAAGATTAGCTTTTCTAATCAAGACACATTCAATATGTATTTCATGCTTTTTATTGTATACAAAACTGAATTATTTCTAGAATACATAGCTTATATGTGAGATTCATTTTTTTAGAGACAATAATCAATGTTGCATCTTCTTTGTTTTGTAGTGATACTTTTCAGATACATAGAGGTGCAAAATAGGAACTAGTTAGTTGCACCTTTGCTTCTTTTATTTAATTGTTTTGAAACCAAAGATACAATATAATAGTAAAATTAGTATTTTGTGCTAGCAAACATTATCATAAAGATATATTCAATAAAGAAAAAAATATTATAGAAGCTCTTCGCGTCTTTGAAAGAAAAAAATCTAAGATACATAGTACTTAGTAAAAAAATCACCATACGAATCTGAAGAATAAATACATGGAAAAAATGGTTGAAATCATAGACATTGAAAACTACCATCCAACAAAAAAACATCGGATAGATACTAATATTGATGTCGTTTTAATGAACTATAGTCTCTTTAGACTAAAACAATTTGCATATACTCCTGGAGATTGTTTGTTCAATGCATTTTAAGTGCTTCTGCACTTTCGTTACTCGTCTATTGAACTGCGCAATGGAATAATAGACCATTTTCTCAATTGTCTACAGCAAAATGGCACAGAGGCCAAAGAATCATATCAATATGAACTAGATCCTGTCATGTTATATCAACTTCATGGAATTCACGATGTTGATAAATACCTTCGTAGAATGCATTTTTCTGCATCTAATAGCAATTTCCAATCTAAAAGAGGCTTATGGGGAGACACATTTTGCATACGATGGCTATCAAAGTGGTTGAACATACCAATTGGAGTCTAGTCACTAACAATGAAAACAAGGTATTTTTTCTTCAACTGCGATCTAGATACAATTCCACTAAACATTTTGTTTCATGATACAAATCCGACTAGTGGACATTTTGAACCCCTACTATACAAAATATTATGTAGATGCAACTTTGTACCAAATTATTCATTGTCACCTCTTTGCAAATATCTTGAAAACCATTATGAGTTCGTTTTCCATTAAATGCAAATTCATGGATTGCATATAGCAAAAAAAACTGTGTCAAAATGTCCTAATAGCATGTTTAGTGCAATTTGTCATTTAATAGCTCCTGAATTTGATGAACAATCTTTCAGAATCTACATTGTCCAATATTTTTGCAATGCACTAATGGCTAGGAGAAACGATGCATTAAATTGTAAAGAAAAACACTTAACAAATGAAACTATACAATGTCAAACAATGGTTGCAGGTTGGCAACAATACCTAATTAATATGGCAATGCCATATGAAAAAGGAAGAGTTGAAGGAACATCATTTTTCTTGCAATGGACATCGATCATATTCAATGTAAACATACAAATATGGTCATTTACCACTAAAACCATTGTGAATTACTACCAATCAAAACCAAATTCCAACCAAACGTACAACATATTATCATTTGAAACAAGCACATCACATATTCATTATGAACCATTACTATCAAATCAAAATACAAATCAGTGCAATTTGCAACGAAGAATAGTGAAAATGCACAAAAACACCAACAATAGAATAAACTTGTGCAAATTGAAACAAATGATACGTACAAATGACCCAAATAAAATTGGACAAAATAGAAATAAAATAGCAAATAAAAATTGTTCATTACGAAAAAGTACAACCATAGAAATTTACAAACGATAAATTGAAGACACGCCAAAAACCAAATGTCCAATATGTAAGACATTGCAATTTCAAAAGAACATCTCAAGCATTGGACTTGAATTACAAAAAATGTACATAGACATATCTGGAAAACAGAAGAAATTTCATTTAAATATTATTTGCAGATCTTGCAAAACAACACTTGTGAATGCAAAGTTGCCTCTCTTTGCAACACCTGAACAAATAAGACGTAATAAGCCATTGCAAACTGTAACAAGACTTTCAGGGCTTGAGGAAAGACTTGTTGCATTGAGAATTCCCTTTGCACAAATAAGACAATGTGGGAAGAAGCGATCACAAATGGGCTTAACTGGTTCAATAATTAATGTACCTGTCCAGATGGACATTGTCCAAAATGCATTGCCACAATCCATAAACATTACAATCACAATTGCTATTGCATTAAAACGACGACTAGAATACAAGAATGCATATCAAACAGGAAAAGTGCGTGTGCATATTGTCATGAGAGCACTTAAAGAACTGTGTTCTCGAAATTTGTATAAAACTGAAAACATTTCCATTAATAGCAATTGGAATCATATACATGAATTGGAAAATGAAGGTAATAAATCCGACAATGACAACATTGATAGCGAAAGTGAAACTGATAACACTTCAGAAAGTCAAAGGCCAACTGAAACCTTGGTACATGGATTCATAGCTTCCCAACGAATTCATGATTTACAAGACAAGATTATTGAAATAGCACCAGCTGGGGGACAACGACCACTTGGCATATTCAAAGACAAACATGCAAAAGAAATGAGTTTCCCAACACTATTCTTTGGAAATCCACGTGACAATGATATAGTACAAAGATTCTGTTATCAAGAAATAGTAAAATGGGAACTAATGCATTGCAGTGGTCACTTTTCTTATCACATTACAAATTTGTTCTTCAAGACAATGCGAATACTCATTGAAAAGGTCATGTCATGCATCTCAGTACGAATAAGAAAAGGAAAATTACAAGGAAGAAATTTGTTAGCAAAGGATGTTAAGTACAAGCCCAACTTAGAAAAGTTACTAAAAAGTCACATTGGATACATAGATTTCAAACACATAAGAATTTCTCCTGATTACCATCAACAAATGCAGAAACATATATTTGCAATGATACGACAATTAGGTCCTCCAACCTTCTTTGTTACATTTACAAGTGCAGAGCATCTTTGGACACCACTAGTACAAACTCTTACTAAATTACATAGCAATAGAAATAAAGACAAACACATTGAAACAATTGAGGAATGCAACATTGATTATCTTGTCAGAAAGGACCCAGTAACATGTAAACATTACTATAGACATAAGACAAATGCATTGAAGCAATTGATCTGTCAAGATAGCACATTTTTTGGCAAAATATTAGATTACTACTTTGTAACCGAATTCCAAAATAGAGGTAGTGCACATGAACATGCTCTTATATGGATAGAAAATGCTCCAATATATGGACTTAATACTAACTTAGAAATTGAAAACTTCTTGGATAACTATATAACTTTTAGCACAAATGACCTTGATCCAAAACTCGCAAAGATACATAAACATCATCATACCAAAAGATGTAAGAAAATAAAAGCATCACAGTGTATATACAAATTTCCAATGCTACCAATGAAAAGAACAAGGATTCTTGAACCAATTACTTCAGTGCATGGCTTAGCAAATGAAATTTTTTTGTCCTTGCAAAGCATCTTAAACACAAACACTATGACAAATCAACTAGTAATGAAGATTTCTTAGATGAACTCCAGTTAACAGAAACTTCATACATCGAATTAATACAAAGTACATTAACACAACCAACGATATTCTTGCAACGAAAACCTACAGAAATATGGAATAATAGCTTTGCGTACAATATGCCACACCTATGGAATGCAAATATAAATGCTCAATATGTTCTAAATGCATATGTTGTAGCTTCATATTGCAGCTCATATATGACCAAAGTTGACAGATCTATGACAAATGCATTCAAAAGGATACGAAAAGAGCATGAAAAGAGGAAAATTGATGTTATTCAAATGATACGGTCTCTGGGCAATGATTTGCTTAACCTTCAACAAATTTCAGCTCAACAAGTAGTTCACATAGCTCTATCATTACCATTGAATCATAGTTCAAGAGAATGCAACTTTACAAACACAGCACCAATAGGCGAACACACATTTATACTTAAACCAACTACTCTTTTGAAACAAATTCCTGACAACTCTGAAGATGTTATGTGCAGTTATATAATTGATTACTATATCAATATACCTAATGCTATTAAGCATATATGTTTAGCCGAATTTGTATCAAAGTATAGGAAAGATGGCAAACCAATATCAAAAAGAAAAAAAGAAAAAGTAATTCGATTCATTAAATACAAAAAACGCATTGACTATGAAAACTATTACAGAGAAAAACTTTTGCTATATGTTCCATTCGAAAACAATGAAAATGCACTAAAGAAAGACTCCTCTACATGGAAGAGTGCATACATGTTGCATAAGAACACAATAAAGAACAATGAAACTAAGTTCACATGTAACATGAACAAGAAATGGGGTGATTTGGAAGAAGCAATTCAAAAAATTGATAGCAGCATTGCAACTTCTAATCATACAATAAAAAAACCTGAAATATCTAATGATGTTACTGAGAAGTATGACTTGGCTAAAGATTTGCAATTTCCCCAATGCAATAAAAAAAAAGACATCTTAACATTGGTTTTCAATTTACAAAACATCCATTTATGCTTAGCAATGAATAATAGTACAAGATTAGGAGAATGCTTAATAGAGAACAACAAGCAATACTGAAAGACATTGCAATGAAAAAACGAAAGAACATAGACAAACCATTCTACTTATTTTTTACTGTAGGAGCTGGTACTGGAAAAACATTTACAGAAAAAGAAATATTCCAAATGCTCATGCGCATATACGATGAACATTACAATACAGATCCTTTGAAACCAAAAGGTTTGAGATTATCATATACAGGTAAAGCTGCGTATAATGCAAGTGGAGTTACAATTCATTCTGCATTGCTAATGCCTTTCAAAAAATCTAGTTTCATTCCACTTAGCAACGATGTATTAGACAACTTAACACATCTATACGAAGAATTAAGAGTTGTTCTGATTGATGAAATATCTCTAATTGGAAGTTGTTTTCTATATCAAATTGATGATCGACTAAGAAACATTAAGCACAATCAAACAAAATACTTTGGAAACATTGATATCATATTTTGTGGTGACTTGTACCAAGCACAACCTATACAAGATTCACTAATATTTGAACAACCTACAATAATAAGGCAACCAACAACATACGACTTTTGGAAAGAACATGTAAAGTACTATGAATTGCACATTGCAATGCGTCAAACAAATGAAAAATTCATTAGAATTTTGAATAGGATGTGTTTAAATAATCAAACAAAATATGATTTGAATTACCTAAATAGACATTGTATTCGAAATGCTCCTAATGATCCTACTTTTCCCTATCTATTTTTTAGGAATAAAGATGTAGCATTACATAACAATAAAATGTTGTCTATTGTTCCTGGTGATGAAATTGTAATTAATGCAATTTATTACGAAGAAGAAAACGATGGATACATACCATCTCATGCACAAATGGCAACATTGCCTTCACAAATTGTCCTAAAACTTAACATGCTAGTTGAAATATATGAAGGAAACTATGAATTACAAGACAGTCTAGTCAATGGTGCAGATGGTATCATTAAAGCATATGTAAAATTAGACAACTTTGATGTAATATGGATCAAATTCTATGATGAACATGTTGGCTGTCAACAAGCACATAAATTTGCTTTTCTATATAGCAAAGAAATTTCTAGCGATTGGACTCCCATAATACGCACAAAAAAGCCAATTTCAATATTAGCAAAAACAGGCAACTTGAAAATTAGAAAAAAATTTCCAATCCAACTAGCATGTGCACGTACAATACACAGATCACAAGGCTTGACACTAGACAATCTTGCATTTGATCCTCTAGGAATACGACGCCATGGATTAGTATATACATCTCTTTCTCGTGTAAGAAACATAGAATCATTGTATTTTCTTAGTCCACTTAAGAAACAAAACTTCCGAATTCAACACAAAATTTCTGTTGAAATGGAACGTTTACACAAAAACGCAAAGTGGCAACTAGACTACAACTATTCGTTATTAGAAACAAAAGCATACATTTCAATTCTTTCTCTAAACACTCGCAGTTTACAAATACATATTGATGATTTGTTAAATTACTATGATCTAATGCAATATGACATCCTATGTTTACAAGAAACACATTTGAATAATTCAATGCTTCCAAAAAGACTTGAAACATTCAATTGCATATCAAATCATAGTAAACATGGTTTTCTAATTTGTCTTAAAAAGCATATAAAGATCTTGAACCATATTCATTTTGAAGAAAATAACATTGAAGATACATTAGCAAATGTGCTTCTTCATGACATGGATATTATAGTCATGAATGTCTATGTTGCGCCATATGCAACATTGAACAATACATTGGATCTCCTTTCAAAAGAATTATGCAAAATACATTCAAATCAAACAATAGCAATTGTTGGCGATTTCAACATCAATATTCTTGAAAGCAACAAGAAAACAAACAAACTAAGATCGTATATGCGCAATTACAACCTTCATTTTCTTTTAGAGACAAACAACAATCAACAATTATAAATTATTGATCACATATGGTCAAACATAGCTTCTAGCTATAAGACTTTCAGATTAGATACATATTGGAGCGACCATGATACTATTTGTATCATCATTGAACACAAAAATGCAGCACAAACATAGTACAAATGAAAGTAGTCTAATCGTTTTTTCTAGTCAATAGTATCGGACTTGGATATTCATGTCCTTATAATAGAAACAAAATCAATAGTGAGCATTGTTACCAAATATACTTTTAATTTGTTACTAAAAAAAGTCTTTCTAGTCTAATGCTTTTTTCTAGTCAATAGTATCATAGCCTCTTAACTACTATGACTTTGACTTCTAATTGTATGTGTTGCAGATTACTATAGCTTTCTACAATGAATCAAATAGACAAAGACAAGTCACAAAAAGAAATAAACACATCCAGGTTTGCTTACTACACTAAACTTACTTACCCTTCAATGCATATGTATAGATATATCTCTATGTTTAACTCTTTATTTCTTTCTACAAAACTATTCCAAGACCTATTATTATATTACTAGTGCTGACTTCTATAGCACTGTTCTTCATATAGACTTATACTATGCATCAATAATTTATTTCTCAAGCATCACAGAATTCATTTTAATTCTTGAATTTGTCTTCCAACACATTGTAATATTTTCATGTACAAGTGAGACACGCCCCATTGCAAATTGCAAACTATATATAGCCACTTTGAAGTTATTTAACAATAAACACCACAGAATATTGAATCTTATTCTCTACAGTATTTTAGCATCACAACACAATTTTTTTCCCTTTTCATCATCTCAATAATGTTCCATGCTTAAACTTGGCAATCATCGCCAATTTCTTATTTACATAAGAACTGTTACATGCATAATTCTATGAATCCCAGTCTTCTTGTTCTTTTTTTCTTGTCAACCTTTAATTCCTTTTCCTCGCCCTTCCGTAGAAACTTGTCAAACTTCTTGTTCACTTTACATTTAAACCCTTTTTAAATAAGATCTTCTCCAATTTTCCATCTTGCTTCTTGTCAACTTCTAAATTGCAATAAAGATAATATCAAATACAAATTAAATTTCTTCCAAAATTATAACCCCATTTCAGTTACATCAAACTAAATTATTTCATAATCCATATGCATCTTAATCCACATTGTGCAATTTGAACAAGATGTGTCCAATTTCATCATTATTTATGTTAATATCCCTATTATCTTTGAAATTTTATCTATACATTTTTTTCTTTGGTTTCCTTTGTCCTATGGTGTTTCTATGTTATTTTTCGTTGAGTAGTAGAACAAATTCAAATGTCATATATCTTGATCAACACATCTATTCTGTAAACTTCCAAGTACCCATAACGAGAAACAACATTGGAAAGTGAGCTTAATCAAGAAACACATCCAGACTTGCTTATTACACCCAACTTACTTAGTCTTTGATGCATATGTAAATATTTGCATGCCAATCAGCAGTACCTGAACTTTCATACATCTGTGCTAGATGCTTTTACACGTTTCTATACTGGAATTGACTCGTTTTTTCTATCAACCAAAAAAACTTTTAATATTTGCAACTCAGATCAGTATATATCTCTATTGCACCAATAGAATGTTCTGAAATTAATATTGTATAGTTTATAAGTATTCCATTATCCAATTTTTAAAATGCAATTAATATTTTTGTCAATAACTAATATTCAGTTTCCAATACAATATACAATAACCTTATGCTTTTATTTTTATTCTTAGTTATTAAAATTTACCAAACACTTCGTGCTTGCATTCAAGCGCACCATTCAGTGACATTGCATCTTTTTCATCTCGCAGTTCTGGACAACAAGCTAGAATAGACAAACAAGAACAAATATCAAGTGCAAGTGAATCAGACAAGTAAGTAAACTTGAAACAAATTCCTATACGTACCATTCACATAGCATTCATATTTATCACTAATATATTTTACTTCTAATTGTTTGTTTTCCCACATCAACATCATCAATACACAGATCAAATGCAACATATTTAGCTCCAGTTACCATTGAAGAACTAAACATTCGCAAAACTGGAAGAATGTTCAATGGAGATTGTATGGTTATCTATAGTACATATCTTGATAAATTCCACAAATCACGACAAATACTATGTGCAGATTTGACAGATACCGAACGAATAATGACAATCACATTGTCCATACCAACTGACCTTATTGAACAACGTAGCCAAAAAATATCACCAGGAAAAGAAATATCTATTACAAATTTTAAAGTTCTTCCCAAAACAAATTATGACCGCGGTGATTGTGATTCGATTTTGCTGCTAACTGAACTAAGCACCGTACAGAACATACCAAAAATTTTCAAAGAATACAAATTCATTCCAGATGCTACGATAAAGCAGCTTATAGCAAATACAGAAACATATCCAATTGGAACGATTGCAGTAGTTGTGACAGCTGCACGGAAAGTTGGTTTCAAATATACATTGAAAATTAAAGATGGAAATTTCGATAGCAATAGAGCAACGGTAACATAAATTACTTTGAAATGTTTTTATATTGCTAGTTGCATCCTACATTTCAATTCAGTTTCAAAAAAAAAACAAAAATTGTGTTCTTTTGCAGTTGCAATTATTTGAAACATTTGCACCACTCTATGATGAAATTGAGCAAGAATTGCAAAAAGGCCATCTACCAATTATGTTATTCAAAAACATAAAAAACAGGAAAGAACTGAAGGACAGAACACTTCGAACAACGCAAGCTACATTCATCACAAAATTAAATGCAGAAGCAGCAGAAGAACTCAGAAATTGAACCCTCCAACATTTTTTGTAGGTACAAATGAAACAGTACCTCTACTATTCAATATGCAATTGTTTCTCCATCTGTTTCTATTTTGACATATACTACTTGTGCTCGTCTATGAACAGATAAAAGGAACATTGACAATTGCAAGCATTTACTCTACGTCATTTGAACCAGTTTGTGTTGAATGCAATTCACCAATACCAACCTCTACAATGATAGAGGAGAATACAGTTGATTGCCTAAAGTGCAATAAAAATTTGTCCCTTTCCTATTCACAGTGTCTTAATTCCATAATCAAGTCCAACAACACCAATTTGCAATGTTGCATCTGAAGCAAATTCTTGTTGAAACAGTTACTTCCCAACCTAGCAGATATGTCTTTTCAAGACTATGTTAAAAGGAAACAAGCAACAATGTATATGCTACGCAATTTCAAAATCAATGGTACATTCACAATCAAAGAAGACAACAAGATCCAATCTTTTGACAGCAACGGAAGCCCTACCAAGGCTAGGTATACTTATAATTACTCTTCATATTTCAACAAAAAATTAGATATATGCAATTTAACTTATGCTATCCAAAATAGCAAGATTTGTACTAATTTTTCCCTTTTCTTTGCAGCACCAACACTTCTTCAAACATTGGCTACAAATGAATCACATAGTAATCTAGAAATTAGTGCAAAGTTGACTCGGCCAACAGAAGTCCAAGATATGCTCAATGTCTGCCACCTTCATTCATCCACCTCAATCGATGATTAATGAGCTAGTCTACTACAAGTTTGAATTTTAGTTTAAGATATTTTATTTTAGATAAATTGTTGGAATAGTTTTAGTTATTTTGTTTTATTGAGTACCTATTTAAACCCCTTTCATGCATTTAGAAAGGGGCCCTGGATTTGTAATATTTTTTGACTTGGAGATTACATTTTTGTACTACATTTACCTCTATATTCTTCTATAAAGGGTCACATCTAGTGATTTTGTGCGGAATTATTTTTTAAGAGTTGCATTTCTATGCCTCGGAGTTGATTTTGCATTGTAATTGCTGCATTCTATCTATTTACTATTAATTTCTTTTGTGATATGATATTCTCTTTTAAATTTGCTAATTTTCGAGGCTTCAGCATTTTTGGGACTAGAAGGAGGGGCAAAGCTATGAATGGCAGATAAATCTAAATCTGAAAGCCATTCTAAAAGCATATCAATTATAGAACTACACATAACATCTTCAGAGTTGTTTCTACGTTTATGCTTCCTTAGATTATAAGTTCATATTTTTTTCTTTGCAAATTCTTATATCCAGTATTAATAGTAATGCACCAAATTCTATGTCTAAACATTGTACTAAGACTAAAATTATTTTTATGTTCCCTGCTCTTCGCCTTTTTTATTTGACCATGCTTCATCATGACCATATTTTTCCGTCATGCTCACTACAAAATAATGAAAAAAACAATACACACTCTATGTTTTTTTTGTTTAAAAAAAAATAAAGAGTAAAAAAAATTTACATACCGTCTTTCGCACTCTGATATGCTTTCAAAATAAAAACATTTCAGTCTGTTACAATAGCCTCTCTGGCTTCTTAGTTTATATATTCCACGCATATTAAAACATAAAACAAAAACTATATAAAATGAAACTAAACTAAAATTTGTAGGGCCTATTACAAATGTGCTTTGTATATATTTAAAACAATACAACAAACAAAATGTTGCAAAACCTTTTTTTGCACCATAAAAACATTAAAACATTTCATTTGTGCATATACCGATGGACCTAAAAAGAAATTAAATCCACTTCATAGACTGCATCGGGTCCAAAAAATAATATTACAAAGCAGCCAACACAAAAAGTTTTGATGCCAATTGAAACGCGAACCCGCGATCAACTATTAACTGCACCATATAACATGGATCGGGTCCGGACTTATAGCATAACAAATGGTTCAAATAAAAAACTCTGATGCCGATTTTTAATCGGACCCGAGTTCAACTATTAGCTGCTGCCTATAATATGCATCGGCTCTGGTTCCTTTCACTGTTCAATTGGGCCACAAAGAAAACGCTCCCGATACGTTTCAACTTGCTACACAATATGATAATGTCGCGTAGTCTTGTGGACCCGCGGACCTTAGCTTACGTAGAGGCCCATTCTTATATGAAATAGCATGCGATGAACTCATCGCATCGGGCCATTACAAAAGGTTGTCGATTATATGAATTATTTCATTTTTTAAATTAAATTGAAAATTAAAAAAATTATAAATATTTTGTTAGCCCTCTATGAATTTTTTGATAGTTGGTTTGTTTTATTGTCCAGGGTACACAGAGTGATGAATTCAGTCTATTTTCCATAATCGCAGTCACTGATATTCGAAATATAGAGAAGGCCATTACAGTAGTAGCTCAGTGAAACAGTAGAGATAGATTAAGAATATTAAGGCCTGTTAATTCAATATTTGAGACCTAATTCTGTGATCAAAGGAAAATACGCAGTTTGAACATAAAGAGAAAATCAATCAAGCCATATCTGCTCTCAGCATCAGCAATACATTTTCTCATGACAGTATGCCCTAATGGAGGTATGGAAACCCAGAAGACCTTCAGTCACCTTACTTGCTTCAAAAGACAAAACAGAGTGCCTTACAGTGAGAAAGGACTCCAAAGAAACATCTTAGGTCACTATCGACCTGACAAAGACCTCGAACCAGACCACCAAGTACATCGCATTGCTATTAAGCAGAGTGGGCATAAGCACCATCCCCCACTCTGTCTTAATGAATCGATTTAATGTCTATCACCTACTCCTACTATCCACTTTTCCTATAAAGAACACCAGTGAACACTTTGTAAATGGTTGAATTGTGTTATTGCAGTTGTAGTTGTAGCCATTCATCTTTGACTGTTAGAAACAGTTTTGGCAAAGGGTAGCAAAGTAGTTTGTAAAGTAGTATGTTGGGAGGAGAAAGTTGAGGCTGTAATCAGCTATTTGAGCTTAGTATATGTGACTGGTTTTGCATCAATTAATCAAGAAATTTCACAGAATCCTGGTCTATTACTACGAGTGATGTTATTCGTATCCCATTGTTATTTACATTTTCCATGTTTTTCATTGGTCTTCTGGTACGCATCAGAAATATAGCATACGTAAACTCATGTCGTTTAACCACCGTAGCAGATGTTATTTTCTGCTAGCTAATCTGTGAACTCTGAGCTTACTACTTGGATGTTTCTTGCTGGTGTCAAAGCACGGAACGTTAAAGCTCCTTCTCCGATCTATAGATCCTAGTTTTGTGTCAAATCTTGCCTCTGTTTTTCTCTTGAAGCATGCTAAAACAGACCTCGACTTAAATGACCTCTGGTCCGATCTATAAGCTGCCTCCTAGTGACTTAATTGAAAGCTGCCTTTGAGTATGTCCAAGTAGGTCTCTGAACTGTTTCAGAAAACGCAGTGAGCTTCTTTGCAAAAACATGGATCTAGACATTGATAGAGATACAAATCTAGATACTTTGTGTGATCAATTAAATGGAATAACACACATGTTTGATAAAGTGTTGGAGATGTATATGGCTAATCTAAATCCAAATGATCATTACCTAGAACAGCCCATGCATTTTCCAGACCAAGAGCAAACTCCAGACACAGATAATGAGCAGCACATGTATGATGCTCAAGAATCTGTGGAATATGAGGAGGAAGGTAATCAAGAGGTGCCTGATGGCTCACCCCTGACTTGCACTATGTTGACTAAAAAAGATCACAGTCTGATAGCGAAAGCTAACAGGGATTTTTGTATTGAGGGAACAAGTGACCACATAGAAGATGCAGAGTCTAATGCAGAACAAAATCCAGCACGCATGGAGGCTACTCCTCTAGCTGATAATTCTTCCCAGATTCCACTAGAAGAGTGGCATCCTGATCATGAAGTCCACCTCTTAAATCTTCCACAGATCAGACACCCTCGCTCATTCATCTATGGAATTTGATGATAGCCGACCTATCTATCATACTGATGAAAAAAGTTATAAAAGCCTTGTCATAGATGAAGATTCACTGAGTCTTCACTCTGTAAGAATGAGAAATCCTGATTGAAGCCTGCATGTCAAATATTCATAACCAACTATCTTATCATGATCCTTATGTTCATTTCCTGCAAACATTTGAAGAAGGATCAAAGGTCTTGTTGAGCAGCATGTTGCAAAGAGAAAGAAGACTTTTTGAAGATGTTGTTGAAGAACAGAAAGAGTGGGAGCAGCCCTGCCTAACCAGCCTGCTTAGGGAATTGAGCAAGAAAGACCAGTCATGGGATCACTTGATGGAATGGTTGCATTGGAAGACAATGTTTGTAAGCTAGACTTATTAGCATTCCACTTAGCGTAGGGTAGGTAGGGAAAGATAAATAAAGCTCAGTCTATGAGCATTTATTCATGTGTTTTCAATTTCTACAAAGTTTTCAGTCCGTGAGCAGTTTTTTCTTTATGCCACGGTCCGCACCAAGCCCGACAGTGTAATGTTGGCTTGATTGTTTTTCAATTTCTGTCTTAGAATGTAGAAAAGAAATCTGTTAGAGAAACACATAGAAGCCCATTACAGCAGTAGCTTAGTGAAGACGCACTTTGAAGATAAAGAGAAAATGAATCAAGCCATATCTGCTCTCAGCATCAGCAGTACATTTTGTCAGAACAGTACGCCCTCAGCAGAAGTTTCTATGCCTCTCCCAGTCCCCAAAGGCCATTACACCGACAGAAAGCTTTCAAAAGACAAAACAGAGTCCCTCACAATCAGAAAGGAATCCAAAGAAACATCTTAGGTCGCTATCGACCTGAAAAACACCTCGAACCAGATCACCAAGTACAACACATTGCTACCAAGCAGAGTAGGCATAAGCACCATCCCCCACTCTGTCTTAATGAATCGATTTAATGAGTATCACCTACCCCTGCTATCCATTTTTCCTATAAAGAAGAACCCCAAAGAACATTTTGTAAAGCATTGGATTGTGTTATTGCGATTGTAATTGTAGGGATTCATTTTTTACTGTTAGAAACAGTCAAAGTGCGGTATGTCTGCAAAAGACTTAATATATGTATATTTAAGAAATATAGCTTTTTCATTTGACGTTTACAAATGTTTTCAGATTTCATACATAACCTCTAGTGACTTCATTGAAAGCTGCCTTTGACTATGTCCAAGCTTCCACCTTTTATTTTAGTACTAAAAATATTATTAGTACTAAGTTAGAAATAAAAATATTATTAGTACTAATTTATAAAAAGCAATCATTGATGTTGCAATGTGATGTTGGAAATGTCTATGAATAGCTATTATGGCTATTACATGTTGCTTAATGCAATTATAGAGACGTTGCAATTTGAATTTGAGCATGTTTAAGAAGTTTTGTTTTGTAATAAAATATGGTTAAACTAAACTAGAAATAATTGTTGCAATTTGAGTTTAGTAGTAGTTTAAATCTATCTAAATTATAGTGAAACAACTTTTGTGTTGACCCATGAGCATATGCATTTGATGTGTAGATTAGATTTGCTACATATGCTTAGCTTATTTTTGGAATCAATATGAGTATGGTAGAGTAACTACTACTTGTTGCTTAATGTAAATATAGAAATGTTGCAATTTGAGTTTCAACATGTTTATGAAAATTTGCTTTCTAATAAAGTTTTTGCTTTGTTTAGTATAGTTAAATTAAATTATAAATAGTTGTTGCAATTTGAGTTTGAGTGTGTCTATGAGGATTTGCTAGATGTTGCCATTTGAAAGGTTTAGAATCTTTTTTTACTAATATTTTGTTAATCCAATTTGACCCAACTACAATTGCATGCCATATTGTCTACGATCTGAAGACTTTTACATTTTTCGTAAAGTATATATATGAATATGAAAATATAGTGTTGTGATTTTAGTTCTTAGTTTAGAAAGAAATAATATGGCGATCCATCTCATATTAGGTAGTTTTTAAACATTGCTAATCGATATCAATTTATATATAAACTGTGATATTTTGTTTGAATATATAATTTATAAACTTTGGGTCTACTTTAACTTATAAATATGTAATAACAAAATGTAAAAAAAAATATTTTATAGTAATGGAAATGTATAATAATATAATATATTTTTAAAAATATATTGAAGTAATTATTTAACTAAGTATTGATCTACAGAAAAAGTATTCCATTATTAATATATATATGGATTAATTTATTGAATATAGGTTTAAAAAAAAAACTAATTTTAAGGAGCTAAATACATTGATATATATAAAAATGTTATATTTATCAAAATAAATTATAAAATAAGCAACAATTTGAATATATAAATCAAGTTTAAGTTTAAAAAATTAGTAAAAAAATTAAATATTATATATATATATATATATATATATATATATATATATATATATATATATATATATGTATGTATGTATGTATGTATGTATGTATGTATGTATGTATGTATGTATGTATGTATGTATGTATGTATGTATGTATTAAATATATAATTTGTAAACTTTGGTCTACTTTAAATTATAAATATGATGGGGCCCAGCCCAATTCTCGCAAGTGGGTTCACACAGCCTTTGAAAAAACTTTAATATGCAAATGAAAATGAGTGTCAGCCGGCCACGTCACTGCAATAATAATGTAAACAATAATGGCTAAAGTAAAATAGCGGATCTGGCGGTGTTAATTCGGCGTACTTGCAGATTTTCCATGTGATGTGTTGGGACAGCTCTGCAGTTACGTTTATGTGCTTGTGATTTTGGCGCGGTAACCAAAACTTATCCCGTTTTCCGAGCTGCTTCTCTGCGTTATGCAACTGGTATTTTGATTGTGTTTGTTATTTCGCTGACTGTAGCTAGGAGGAAGGGTTTCCAAATTCTGTTGATTTTCAGAGTTTCTCAAGGGTTTAACCAATGTTCCTCTTTGCCTCTGTGCAATGGAATGCGTCTTTCCTTCTGTCAAACAAAAATCATTTTTCTGCTCTTGTTACGCAGTTTCTTCGAACAAGGGCTTCCGTCAAACCCTGCAATGGGGTTTCGCTGCCTTGTCTGTGGTGTAAGTTCGCCAGTGGTAGCTTTTAATCATTCCGGTATTTTCAGCTGTGGTTTTTTTTATTACTGATCTTTAGATAACTGGTTATCTATTCTGTTTCTTCTTCAGGTTTGGGCTGTCTGGAGTTCTTATGGCCGCCTTCAACTAGAAACAAAGACACAGGTGACTTCTCGTTCCGAGCTTTTAACCTCTCTGCTTTTATATTAGGCCACTAATCACTCCGACTCCTCCGTGAGCAGGCTTTGTCGATTCCAGACAGAAGTGTTTGGCTCTTCTCAGCACTCGTCCTTTCATGGTAAGCTCGACTCTGACTCTCTTTTCAATTTCAGCACTTGTTCTTAGTCAAATTAATCGCACATAATCAATCTATTTCAGGGTTTGAAAACTGAACAGCTTCTTGTTTTTTTTTCATTTCCCCGGCCCTGGCCAATTTGTGCGCCTGGTCACTTCTTCCTTCAGCAACAAACCCTAAGGGTAGGGTCGATACCTCAGCAGTTTTTAAATAGTGCTAGGATTATCCTTCTGTTGCTTTTCACATGATTATTTACAGATTTCGTTGATGTATTTGTAAAAAAAAAGAGGGTTTGTTACATGTATATTGGAATCTCATTGTGGTGTTACTTAGGCTATTCTTGTCAGTTTCTTTTCAGTCAAACTGTGGCACACCCTCGGGGTTTGGTTGTTCCCTCGGGTTGATTCTCCTTTTGGACTCGCACCCACGTCGATTATATACACAATCTTTCATTCGACTTGTGATTTCTTTGTGAACTCTCCGAATGTCTATACTGGAATATGAGAAACAAGAAAAGGTTTTAATACTGGTTTTTATGTATTTCAAACTTACCTGTCACAGTTTGGTAAAACTCTTTTTCTTCTTTGGTTTTTCTCCGCTGAGAAAGCAAATCCAAGCTTTCTACCTATACAGACTTTGTCAAATTCTTCGTAAACCTGCTAACAACAAAAAAAAGGTTTTTTTTTTCTTCTCCTGGATGTAGTGTTTTTTCTCTACTCTTAATCCTGTTATAAACTCAAATTATAATGATGCTCATATTACAGTAGGAAAATAACAAAAATTTTCATTCACAATGGTTTGATCTAAAACGATAAATTTGCTGAAAGAAAATTTCTGGTTGCAAATGGTTTTTAAACTCTGTCTTTATATTCACGTTTCTCTGATGGAAATCGAACCCTTTCAATACCTCCTTCTCTGTTATTTAAAGTGTTGTATATGATTGTTTGTTTTGTTTTTCGGTTGAACTGTCAACCGCATTATTCTAACTACTTTGCCAGTTCCATAAAAAAAAAAACTTCTAATTAAACTACAAAACGGATTATTCTCCTAATCCTACTATCTTTGTCCAAATAACGAAAAAAATAAAAGTAAATAAAACAAAGGTTTAGTAACCTGTCCATAAACACATGTGACCGTGAGACAGTCAGCCTTCCTTCGTCTACTCCGAGTTAGATGCTCCTGCATCAGGCTCCCGGGGTGACAAAAAATCATGGCTCCGTTCCATGAGATCGTCCATCGAATAACCTGCTTTCTGTATCTGCGTCGCATCAAGCCATGAACTGTCCTCAATAAGACGGTTCTTCCACTTGACCAAATATCATAGATACTCCTTCCTGCGCGTGCGCTTGGCTACCTGCGTGTCAAGAATACTCTCAATCTCAAGGGGCTGCGCCGTAGGCATCTGTCTCACCCAAGAATCTTCATCAAATTGGGTGTCATGTTCTGGCCTTACTATCACGTCATCCTCAGAACCAGCAGTATAAAGAAACAGATCTGCCACATTAAAAATGGGTGAAATACCTATTCCTGGTGGCAACTGTAACTCGTAAGCATTGGCGGAAAACTTGCGAATGATTTTTTAGGGACCAATATTTTTAATTTTTAGCTTGTTATATTCTCTTTTCATAAATCGTTCCTTGCGCAAGTGTGCAAGGACTTCGTCTCCAACATTAAACTGAACTTCTCGCCTTTTTGAATCAGCCCGCTATTTGTACTTCTGACTGCTGTCCTATAACTTTAGTTTCACCTGCTCATGTAAGTCGCTCATTGCTTGGGCGAAATCTTCTCCATCAGCACTCTGTTTTTCAAGTTTTCCCAAATCCCGCAGCTCATGCACTCCGCGAGGATGCATGCCATACAAGACCTGGAAAGGATTGTAACCCGTGTTGCGATTCGGTGAATCATTGTAAGCGAATTCCGCTTGAGCAAGTACGCGATCCCACATCCTGGAATTTTCACCTATTAGACTCCGTAGCAGATTTCCTAGGCTCCTGTTCACCACCTCTATTTTCCCATCAATCTATGGGTGATAGGCAGAGCTGAATTGTAACTGTGTGTCCAACTTCTTCCACAGGGTACGCCAAAAATGCCCGGTGAATCTCACATCCCTGTCGGAAATGATAGACCTCAGAAAACCATGAAATCTGACAATCTCTGTGAAAAACAAGTGTGCTACGTGAGTGGCATCACTGGTTTTTCTGCAGGGTATAAAATGTGCCATCTTCGAAAAACGATCCACTACCACCATCACTGAATCAAAACCCCGTTGTGTTCTAGGTAGACCCAAGACAAATTCCAAGCTGACTGAGTCCCATGGTCTTCTCGAAATAGGTACTGGCATATAAAGTCCTGCATTCTGACTGCAACCTTTCACCAATTGACATGTTTTACATCTGCTTACGTCCCTCTGCACATCCCGTCGTACCCTTGGCCAGTAATAAAAGTGCTCGACCTGCGATAATGTTTTTTCTATGCCGAAATGTCCGGCTAGACCTCCACTGTGCTTTTCCCGAACAATGTTATCCCTCATCGAACAGTCGGGAATGCATAACTGTCCTCCCCTGAAAAATAATCCCTCGTGCAAATTGTAGTCCAACCATGGACTATTATTCCTCAACAAAGGGTTTTTCCAGGCCTCATAGGCCTCCTTAAATTCTGCATCTATCTGATACAGATCCCTCAAATGCTCAAAACCAAAAACTTGCATTGTACTTTCCTGCAAGAGTAAAGCCCTTCTACTCAACGCATCTGCCACCTTGTTGGCCTGCCCACTAATATGTTTCAACACAAACATAAAACTCTGCAGATACTCAACCCATTCTGCATGCTTATGGTTTAACTTATGCTGCTGCATAATGTACTGTAATGCAGAATTATCAGAAAATAAAACAAACTCATTACCTAATAAATAGTGCCTCCAGTGCTTCAATGCTTGGACAATCGCATAGAATTCTTTGTCATAGGTTGAGTATTTCTGTCTACTCTTGTTCAGCTTCTCACTAACATAGGCGACCGGCCTATCCTCCTCGCTAAGTACGGCCCCAATGGCTGTACCGCTAGCATCACAACGAACTTGAAAAAGTTTGTTGAAATCAGGAAACCTCAATATCGGTCTCTCAGTGATCTTCCTCTTCAAAGCCTGAAAACTTTTCTTTGCTGCCTCTGTCCAGCAAAAAGGATGATTTTCCTTCTTGATCGTATCCAACATGGGTGCGCAGATTTCACTGAAATTCCTGATGAACTTCCGGTAAAAACTTGCCAATCCGTGAAAACTTCGAACTTCAAATAGACTCTTCGGGGATGGCCAACTAACTATAGCTGCAACCTTTTCTGGGTCCATCTTCAACTCATTCTCTATAATTACAAAACCCAGATACACTAACTCGTGCTGGAAAAAAGTACACTTCTTCAGATTTATTAGCAGCTTATTCTGTTGCATCTTCCTCAGTAAACTTCGAACATGCCTGAAGTGTTCTTCTCTCATTTTGCTGAAAATCAATATGTCACTAAATAAACAATTACAAACTTCCCAATGAACTCTTTCAGCACTTCATTCATTAGGGGCATAAACATACTAGGGGCGTTACTCAAACCAAATGGCATCACCAGCCATTCATACAGCCCTTCATTCGTCTTGAAGGTTGTTTTCCACTCATCCCCTTCTCGAATTCTAATCTGATGGTAACCACTCTTCAGGTCGATCTTCGTGAAGTTTGCTGCCCCACTCAAATAGTCATCATGTCGTCCATTCGTGGCAATGGAAACCTGTACCTAATGGTAATATTATTGATAGCCCTTGAGTCTGTGCACATTCACCATTCGCCACCTTTATTTGGAGCCAAAACTGTCGGAACTGCACAGGGGCTCATGCTTTCTCTAATCAGTCCCTTATCCAGCAATTCCTGCACCTGCTTCCTAATCTCCTCGTTGTCCTTAGGACTCATACGGTAGGCTTCTTTATTTGGCAGACTAGCTCCGGGTATAAAGTCAATACAATGACTGATACTCCTCTTAGGAGGCAACTCATCTGGAAGATCATCCACTATGATATCACCAAAGTCCTGCAACATTTCCTGAATCTCCTCTGGTAGATCTGTGATCTTTGTGTGCAATACCATTGTCTTTGGCCTCCTCACAACAGCAAAATTTACATTATTATCATCGATCTGTTTCAAAAATTCCTTTCCACCCATCAGTAAGGCTTTAACCCCACTAGCTTCTGTTGTATTTTCCTCCTTGATGGGTACAGGCGTGTGCTTAATCCCATCCTTGACAAACTTGTAACAGTTTGTCTTTCCATCATGAATCACTTTTCTGTCATACTGCCAAGGCCTCCCTAACAATATATGACATACATCCATTGGCATAATATCACACATAACTTTGTCCCTGTACCTGCCAATGTGAAATTCCACTTCACACTGCTCATCAACTAGCAGCTGATGTCCCTTTTGTAGCCACGACACTTTATAGGGAGTGGGGTGCTTCAACCGTTTCAACCCCAACTTATCCACCATTTCTGTGGCCACCAAATTATCTGTACTCCCACTGTCGATTATCAGTTTGCAGCACTTGCCCTGTGACTTGCAAACTGTCTGGAATAAAGCTTTCCGCTGATCCGGTTCTGCAACTTCTTTGGCTGGTTTCAGCAATACCTTATTCAGCACCAAAGATTCCCCTGTCTCAGGCGTATTTTCTACCTCTTGGGGTGGTGCCTCTGCCTCCTCTGGTTGGGCAACATAGGTTCCTCTACCACCTACTGGTTCCCCTTCAGGACACTCATAAGACTTATGCCCCCACTTATGGCATCTATAACACTGGACAGATCCTCTGCCCCGACCATTTCCTCTTCCCCGCTGGTATGGTCGTCCTCCTCTTGTTTTATTGTCATTTTCTATTGTCCCTAAAGGTTTGGAACTGCTGCCTTCTTCGCTGGAATTTGTGCCTCTACCCTTGGAAAAATCCTTCCCTTTGCCTCTGCCAGATCCTCCTCCTCTTCTGGCATTCTGCTTCCTGATTATTTTCTCTTCCGCTTTCAAGGCACGCTGATATGCCTCATCAATAGTCCTGGGTGAGAGAATACTGATTTCATCCAGTATCTCCCCCCTCAAGCCATTTACAAATCTGGCTGTCTTTTCAGGGGTGTCTTCTATGTACCCCGCTCTCAAATTCAACCTGTAAAATTCCTCCGTGTATTCCTTAACAGTCAACCCTTTTTGCCTCAAATTCTGCACCTATCTATACAGCATAATCTGATAATATTTTGGCAAAAAAATTTCCTTCAGTTTGGCCTCCATCCTGGCCCACTTTCTAATAGGCAGTTTATTCAGCCTCTTTCTCTCCGCCTGTACATTGTCCCACCACAAGGACGCATGTCCTTTCAGTTAGGTGGCAGCAAATTTTACCCATTTGTCTTCATTGATTTCTTCAAAGTCGAAATACTTGTTCAACTCACTCAGCCAATCCAGCAGCACATCTGCTAATAGATTCCCATCGTAAGTAGAAAGCTCATGTTTTGGCTTGCTACTTGATAACAAAACCGACCTCAACAATCTAAGTTCAGGTCCTTCTCCTTCAAAACCATATGTTGCTTCTGCAACCTCCTCATCGCTATCATCCCCTCCATCTAGGTCCCTTCTTCTTCCAGCCTCCACTGCTGCTAGTCGCTCGTTCAAAATACGAATTTCGTCCCTCGGTCCTTCCTCCACTAATCTTCGATTAGCTCTCCCTCTTCCTCGTCCTCGTCTACCAACCTCCATTTCCTCTATTCACAATCCCGCTCTGATACCAAAAATGATGGGGCCCAGCCCAATTCTCGCAAGTGGGTTCACACAGTCTTTGAAACAACTTTAATATGCAAATGAAAATGACTGTCAGCCAGCCACGTCACTGCAATAATAATGTAAACAATAATGGCTAAAGTGAAATAGCGGATCTGGCGGTGTTAATTCGGCGTACTTGCAAATTTTTCGTGTGATGTGTTGGGAAAGCTCCATAGTTACGCTTCTGTGCTTGTGATTTTGGCGCGGTAACCAAACCTTATCCCGTTTTCCGAGTTGCTTCTCCACGTTATGCAACTGGTCTTTTGATTGTGTTTGTTATTTCGCCGACTGTATCTAGGAGGAAGGGTTTCCGAATTCGGTTGATTTTCAGAGTTTCTCGAGGGTTTAAACAATGTTCCTCTTCACCTCTGTGCAATGGAATGTGTCTTTCCTTCTGTCAAACAAAAATCCTTTTTCTGCTCCTGTTACACAGTTTCTTTGAACAAGGTCTTCCGTCAAACCCTGCAATGGTGTTTCGCTGCCTTGTATGTGGTGTAAGTTCGCCAATGGTAGCTTTTAATCATTCCAGTATTTTCAGCTGCGGTTTTTTTATTACTGCTCTTTAGACAACTAGTTATCTGTTCCATTTCTTCTTCAGGTTTGGGCTGTCTGGAGTTCTTATGGCCGCCTTCAACTAGAAACAAAGACACAGGTAACTTCTCCTTCCGAGCTTTAAACCTCTCTGCTTTTATATTAGGCCACTAATCGCTTCGGCTCCTTCGTGAGCAGGCTTCGTCGATTCCAGACAGAAGTGTCTGGCTCTTCTCAGCACTCGTCCTTTCCTGGTAAGCTCGACTCTGACTCTCTTTTCAATTTCAGCACTTGTTCTTAGTCAAATTAATCGCACATAATCAATTTGTTTCAGGGTTTGAAAACTGAACAGCTTCTTGTTTTTTTTTCATTTCCCCAGCCCTGGCCAATTTGTGCGCCTGGTCACTTCTTCCTTCAGCAACAAACCCTAAGGGTAGGGTCAATACCTCAGCAGTGTTTAAATAGCGCTAGGATTATCCTTCTGTTTCTTTTCACAGGATTATTTACAGACTTCGTTGATGTATTTGTAAAAAAAAAGAGGGTTTGTTACATGTATATTGGAATCTCACTGTGGTGTTACTTAGGTTGTTCTTGTCAGTTTCTTTTCAGTCGAACTGTGGCACACCCTCGGGGTTTGGTTGTTCCCTCGGGTTGATTCTCCTTTTGGACTCGCACCCACGTCGATTATATACACAATCTTTCATTCGACTTGTGATTTCTTTGTGAACTCTTCGAATGTCTATACTGGAATATGAGAAACAAGAAAAGGTTTTAATACTGGTTTTTATGTATTTCAAACTTACCTGTCACAGTTTGGTAAAACTCTTTTTCTTCTTTGGTTCTGCTCCGCTGAGAAAGCAAATCCAAGCTTTCTGCCTATACAAACTTTGTCAAATTCTTCGTAAACCTGTTAACAACAAAAAAAAGGTTTTTTTTTTCTTCTCCTGGATGTAGTGTTTTTTCTCTACTCTCAATCCTGTTATAAACTCAAATTATAATGCTGCTCATATTACAGTAGGAAAATAACAAAAATTCGCATTCACAATGGTTTGATCTAAAACGATAAATTTGTTGAAAGAAAATTTCTGGTTGCAGATTGTTTTTAAACTCTGTCTTTATATTCACGTTTCTCTGGTGGAAATCGAACCCTTTCAGTACCTCCTTCTCTGTTATTTAAAGTGTTGTAGATGATTGTCTGTTTTGTTTTTCGGTTGAACTGTCAACCGCATTATTCTAACTACTTTGCCAGTTCCATAAAAAAAAACTTCTAATTAAACTACAAAACGGATTATTCTCCTAATCCTACTGTCTTTGTCCAAATAAAGAAAAAAATAAAAGTAAATAAAACACAGGTTTAGTAACCTGTCCATAAACACATGTGACCATGAGACAGTCAGTCTTCCTTCGTCTACTCCGAGTTAGATGCTCCTGCATCAAAATATGTAATAATAAAATCTAAAAAAAATATTTTATAGTAATGAAAATGTATAATAATATAATATATTTTTAAAAATATATTGAAGTGATTATTTAACTAAATATTGATCTATAGAAAAAGTATATAAGTCAAATTTAAGTTTAAAAAATTAATAAATATATATAAATATATATATAATCAGGTTGGAGTTGATTAATGCAACTTGTAAAAGAGAACGAATAAACAGATGGAACTACAAGCTTGGGAAATAAAAATTGTAAATTGCAACAGATTGAATTGCAAGGTCATTTAATTTGCAATCATCGTCTTGGAAAATAAAAAATTAAAATTAAAATAACTATAGTTGCAGGTTTGTTTAATTTGGGATCTTTAAATAAAGCTTTATCTATAAATAAAACTTTATGTATGAAAAGGATTAAGTATGAATTTCCAATTAAATTATGTAGAAAAAGATGTATATAAATACTTAAGAATTATAATAAAAATTTTGAAAATTAACTTAATCCAATCACCAATTGATCTGAATAAAAAATAATAATAAATATTCCAGAATTAAAAGAATAATAACTAAATAATCCAAATTAGCCAGCATTATATACATAGGAATATATATCAATTGATTTGGATATACGGTGGAGTCACTACTTAAAAAAAAGCAAGATGGTGGTAAGATGCATAGCTGTGCCATTGTTTCAGCATTTGCTAGATGTTAAATAACATCCAAAATGGTGCAAAGTCGAAACAAATGTTAAATAAAGCTAAACTTAAAACCTATGCGTTGCCTTTTCGGGTCCACTTTACAATGAGCACATGTTTAATGTTAAAACATATAATTCAAAGGTTATAAACCTTTTTGCTCTGTGATAACAAAAACCAACCCTAGTATAAAAATTCCATGGCGCGATGTTTAAAACATAAAACAAAAACGTTAATAAAACTTAAAACCTTTGTAAAACTTCAAACTTCCGTCGTGTGATAAAGCCCCGAACTTGAAAGTTGATTCAACCAAAATACATTCACATATCGCGTTACAATCTGGCTAACATCACATGGCCATTTGGACGCACGATGAGTCATTAAATCGAGTTCATAATAGCTCATCGCATCTGCAAACAAGTTTTGGTGTGCGACGGATTTGGACGCGCGATGAACAAATGAAATCCAGCGAATGGGCCACTTTGAATGTTCTGATTTCGATTGAGACCCCTTAACCCTTGGAGCTAGTTTCTAAATTAGTTTTGTCATAAAACATTTCTAGATTAATTATTATCATGAAACACTATATTATATGGAAAACAATTAGTCTAATTTTTATATCTCAACTTCAGATTTGTTTAGTGTAAAAAATACTAAAATATTTTTTTATTTAAAAAATGTAAAAATTTAATTCATAAACATTTATAATATCATATATAATTTTATCAAATAAATTATAAATTATTTTGATTAAATTTATATAGTTTATAAACCAAAATAAAAATATGAAAATCCTAAATTATTTATGAATTAAACTCCTAAATTATTTATGAGTTAAAATATAAAGGTTTAGAAACCTTAGTCCCATATGTAGGAATCCATGATTTAATAAGTTTATAAAAGTGAAACAATTTAGTTTACAAACATAATATAATTATAAAGCTCTTCATATTACAACTAAGGAATTAGTAAAAAAACTCAACTTTTTCTAAATAGGCAAAGTTATACTTCATTTTGTTTCCAAATAAGCAAAGTTATACTTCATTTTGTTTATATTTTTTAAATTTCAACTATTTAAATTGTTTCCAAATAGGCAAAGCTATACTTCATTTTGTTTATATTTTTTTAATTTCAACTATTTATCTTTTTATTTTAAAATAGTTATAGTTAATTTGATAAAATTATATTTTAAAAAAATAAATTTTATTAAAATAAATATATTAATTTATTCTATTAATAATTCATTTTATTTTTCAAGATAACTCACATTTGATCAGATTAATGCTAATTTTTACTTTTGCATAATCACTTAACCTAATCAAGGTTAAGGACAAATTAGAGCTAACATGGATATGCTATAAAGTTACATTTTTGAACTAAATTTTCAAAGTGTAGTATTTTTGGAGAGGAAATATAGAATTCATTTTAAAATTCCAAGAAGGTTAAGAGACATTTGTCCTTTTTGTTATCATTTCATGTTTAAACTTTTAAATTCCTGGATTGCAACGTGATTTGACCAAGATTCGAGATATGATTCAAGAAAAGCACGGTACATCCCACGACCAATAAAAGTATAGAAGATACATAGAATTGGATCTCAGCTTTCTAAAAGTTAATGTATAGAGGTAAATAAAAGTAGTGTGATGTCATATTTGAAGATATTATTATAGGTTTAAATTTAAAGAGAGGTAGAGTTTGTATATATTTGCAATTGTGATTACCATCACATCGCAATCTCCAACATCAACAAGACACTCAATCACAACAACTAAAAGAATTTTACGATTGCGATTGAGAACAGACGTGCGATAAAGGAATTAAATTTAGTCCATAACCGATATCGGCTCCAAACTTCACATAACAATCGGGCCATGTTAAAACCATTTGCGATTGTAACATAATATAAGATGCGATTGCAATTGCGAACAAGACACTTTGTGGGAACGACTGGTCTTCACTTAAAACTGACTCCGTCACATTCAAACTAAAGAACTTTAGCTTAGAAATACATGCAGTCCTTGAAGCATCTCAGCTACTACTTGTGTGTTGATTAATTCTTTAGATTTTCTTCAGTTTTTCAGCTCAGAGATTATGTTTTCTCTGTTTTACCAATATTTTTAGCTTTTGGCTTTTGGAAATTTCCAGCTCAAGATCTATGTCTTCTCATTACCAATCTGTTAGGTTTGTTACTGATTTATGTACCGAGATGCTAAATTTTTCCACTGTTACAACAGAGATCTACATCTAAGCCACGGGCCACACTGGCCCAACAATTTCTTTGCTAGGTTATTATAAGCTCAAGGGTTTTGATGATTGTAATAACTTATGTTTCTCTTCTGTGGAAAAATTTGGGCAGGAGTTCAAACGCTGGATATAAACAGAAAGATGCAGAAATTCATAGTCACGGCATATGTAGAGCCGAACAAGGTACTAAAGAAAGTGAAACGCACTGGGAAGCGTGCAGAAATGTAGCGATACCTGCCATACAACTCGGTTACCCAGCCTTTCTACGTGCCAACGCCGGCGGAGCCCGTGATATGATGACCTGTACTTCATGCCTTGGCGAAATATCCGGAAAAGAGGAGGCTACCACTCTTGGCATTAAATATTAAAATATCTACATACATCAATTTCATTCGCTAAAGAAAAATAAATGGTTTTATTATTATTTCTATATATGTTTTCGCTTGCTCCGCACGCAAGGCATTCTGCAAAAGCATGACATTCGTGGAAATAAAACGTAGAAATTAAGACTTGTACAAATTTTTAGACATTAATTCCCCTGCTGTTCTGTTCTGTCTTTTTTCCCATGTTTTCCCGTTAGTGCAGTCTTGAATTTTCCAAAAAAAATTGAACTTTGGGATTTGTTATTATGGACTAGGCAAAATGATAGGTTGTAATTCTTTCGGATTGTTGTCGGTGAGAATGGGGAAATAATATATTGTAATCAAGAGAAAATAGAAATAATATTTTATAATTTATAAGTTATTTGAAATAAAATTTAATTAATAAAAATATATAAATTTTAAAAATGTGATTAAAAATAATATTATTATTATTTTATATATTTATATAATATGATTTGAGACAAAGAAGGTTATTTGGGAATTAATTATGTTTTTATATTATTATTAGTTTTAGTGTTTTCAAATTTTATTTTGGTATTTCAATAAATTCAATTATTTTTTGCTTTTTAATACAATGTAATAATTATTTTGAGCATTTTATATGTTTTATTAGATTATTTGTATAGATTTAGTTCAAAGTTTTTATAATAAAAATTTGGAGACTTTTATTTCATTTATTTGCAATGATTTGGTTCTTTATTATCACCCAACTTATTCTTGCTTGTGGCCACCGTTTCAGATAGCGTATTGTGGATAAACATAAGCTAGGCATATGTAACAGATCTAATCTACACAACAAATGCATATGCTCATGGGTCGTCCTAGTAATTATCAATTCGTTACCATCATCAACACAAAAGTTGTTTTATTATAATTTAGATAGATTCAAACTACTACTATATAGCACATAAATTTCTAATTTTTACTTTGATTTAATTATATTTAAACTAAATTAAGCAATTTTCTAGATAATTTACACATTATAAACTTCTTTGACAATGTTCCTAGCTCATTGTTCAACTGTGTCAACCAGCTTTTCCAAATAATTGCTACATTACGCACTTGTTTCCAATTCCTCAATTGTACTAAGTATATATCTTATTACCTAGACTCACAAGAAAAATACCTCAATTTACCATTTACTAAAAAACCTAAATTTATTAGATTGTAAACCTTGACACTTTAAACTAAACTAAGCAGCAACTTTATTAGAAAGCAAATGTTGAAATTCAAATTGCAATGTTTCTATATTTGCATTAACCAACAGGTAGTAGCTACTCTGTCATACTTATGTTGATGCCAAAAACAAGCTAAGCATATGTAACAGATCCAATTAATTACCATCATCAACACAAAAGTTGTTTCACTAAACAAATTTAAAAGCTCAAAGTTAAATGTAGCGTGTTTTACGAATCGGTCTTAGGCTTAGCTCCAAGTTTTCAATTTATTATTTCTCATTGAAAATAATTAATTAGGTTTCCTCCAAGTATTCTAAAAGATTTGGACATAGAACCAGTGGACTAAAAGTTTCAAATACCAACAAATATCAAGTAACAAGTCCATAATTGGAATGTTTTTTCTATTTTTAAGTTTGTTTGTATTTTGTAATGTAATTTTAATTTGAGACCATTTTTGTGCATTTATATTGGAAGGTTTTTATTTTATATCTCTTGGATGTTAGAACAACTTTTTTATAAGAAGCAATTTTGTAATTTGGATAATTTTTGAATATTTATTGTTAGAAAGCTTCAATTTGTCAGAGGGTTTTTACTCAATGATTTTTTGACATATCACGTGTGTTTATGGCATATAAAAAATAATTTTAATTTGACTACACATTGGAAAATACCTCTAAAAATCGCATTATTTAACGCCTTACAAATATGAACCCAATGCACCTTCCCAATTTAAAAAACCCTTCTTTCACTAGATTTTGTAGTTATCCATTTCTTCATTAACATTTTTTATACCCCTTTATATTTTTTCATTAACTTTAAGCTCAACTTTTCATACCTTCTAATGTAAAAACCCTTTACCCCTATTATAAGCTCAATATATTATGTCATTTTTTCCTCAACATATATCCCCCAATATGAATGCATATAGTAAAATATTGTTACCCGTGAATCTCTCATGCATTTTGTTTGATTTATTATGTTGTATAATGTCGTCACAACATATTTTTAAAATAAATTATAGTCATTCTAGTTTGTTTAAAAAAATACACCTCTTCAAAGGTATTATCACCATAAAAATTGAGGTTAAATTTGTTTCTTAGATTTATTTGTCATAATCCTAGCTTTGTTGATATTATGGTAATCTCATATGATTTTTTTCAAAGAAAATTTTGCAACGAAACCTATGAGGATCTTCTCACATTTGTGTATGGTGTCCCTCATAAATTCATCAATTTTGACTATTTCAAATAAGTTAATAAATCAAAGGGATTTTAAATAGGCACTTCTAAGCACAAAATTGCCTAAATTCTCAAAAACATTACATGATATCAATAATGGATAATCAATTGAAGGATATTTTCCACTTTCATCCTCTAATCTATCAAGCACTAAGGGAAATATGCATTTAATTCTGAAAATTAAAAGTGATATATTTTGTAAATAATAATTAAAATATTAAAAGGAAAAAATAGCATATTTAATTAGTAAAAATGAAAGAAATCATATTGATACTTTTCTCTTCTTTATATAATTAAGGCTTTGATTTATAGTGTAATACATGAAATAGGTTTTAATTTATAATATGTGATTACAATTATGATGATCAAACTTGGTTGATGAGAAAAGGATGATTGAGGAAGAAAAAAAAAACAACTCCTAAAACCATTTTTAAAAAAATTGAGTACATAAGGAGTTATAAAAAGATGAGTAAAAATATATATATAAAGATATACACTAAAATGGATTAGAGTTCTATAATGAAAAATAAGGAAAATTATATTAAAAAAAAAAAAGATAAAAGAAATAATATATTTTAATATCTTTGATTTAAAAAAATAAGTAATTTACATTGTAATGAATTTAAACATTGGGAAAAATATGAATATGTTGATTGTATTAGGGACTTGACTTTTAGTATTTTTTAGAGTCAAAATCCCATCTACTTGAGTGTTGGAGTAGTGAGACAAGATGTCTTAAATTGAGTTAGATTTGGGAACATGAATTTTAGAATTGAGTGTGCTCTTTAATGAAAAAGGAAAAATTCTTAGTTTTTGTGATAAATATAAATAGATAATAATATTTATCATAAATCTGAAACATGAATTCTTTGTTAAATAATTTATATATATATTATTTAATTTTAATTTAAATCTATGGTTAAATAATATATAGATATAAAATTTGTTATAATTAATCTTTATTCTTAATCAATAATAATAAATACATGTTAGAAAAAATTTTAAAAATATATATATTTCACAAACAACTCAACATTCAACATGATGATAGCATCATTGTCTCTCAAGAAAACAATAAAGAACAATACAATACTCTAATAGCATTGACAAAATTTGTCATAATTAATCTTCATTCTTAGCCCATAAAAACGCATATTAGACAACTTAAAGAAGAGAAAATTTACTTAAAAAGACAACTCAAAGTGATGATAACATCATTCCCCTTTTAAAAACAATACTATAATAATAATGAAGATTAAAACAATACAATAATAATAATGAAGATCAAGATGAGAAGAAAATGACCTTTAATTCTTGGATTCTTGGAAATAAATAATGACAGCAATCAAACACATAAAACATGTCAGCTTTTAGGCATCTAAAACGAGTTGTTTTTCAATCAAATAGCTAGTTGCATGACTATAGAAGCATGCGAGAGATTTTTAAACAAAAGGGAAAAAGAAAGCATGCAAATATTATTATTTACGACTGATTATTTAGATGTGTGCTTTTAAATAATTGAGCACTAACTCGTCAGTAAGCGGAAAGCACTTCGAAACGGCTTTTTATTATAAATGTATGTGATATCAACTTAAAGAACATGACGAATTCTAAATCTTAATTATCTTCTCATAAGAATATAAGAATATACAGGGATATACGTACCAAGATAGATTTATTTTATTATTTATTTATTTTTAGATTTGATATTTAATTAAATAAATAGTTGTTCCACTTTTACTTTTATTAACCCAACTCACCTCCATCGAAGTGCACCTCCTCTTTTATATGGAAAGACTTTGATAAAGTATTTTATAAACAAAGATGAAGATTGGAAAAATAAGAAATAATAAAATCAAGACTTGTGAGTCTTGAATGCGAATTCCACCTCCTTTCGCAGATATTTCCACCGTCCTTCCTTTCAATTCAACATGGAGTCACAGAGAACCAACATTGATATAAGGACTCCAACTCCACTGCCGAAGCGTCTGTGAAATAGTTTTGGCCGGAGGAGCAACAGAGGAGACGAGACAAGTTCAGAGTTCGAATCCTTGGAATTGTGACAGGCTGATATGGATGCCGGCGGCTTGCGCTCCAAGCTCACAATTGGAGTATGCGCAACAGAAATGAAGGTGAAGTACCGCAATACGATTTAAATTCTTGGTTTGGAGTAATCTTTTGTATTTTACACAAAACGCCCTTACACAGTTTAAAATTGTTTTACAAATTATCTACAGTTTTTACTTCGTAATGCGTTACGTTTGAAGAATTTTTCAATTTAGAGAATTGAAATAATGCAGTCGTTAACTTCAAATTTTACTCGCAAGATTCTTTAGTTTGACAACCCAATAATTTCATAATCGCTTGAACATAGAATTCATTTTTAATCGGTGGGCTCTTTAAAAAAAGACACTTTCGAATTTTATTTGAATATTTGATTGAAAAATGAATTTTTACTTTTAGTAATTTTCGTCGAAAAAGAAAAGCAATTTTAAAATTTATTTGAATAATTTATTTCGTTATCGATTAATATTTTATTTTGTGATCAGGAAAACGATCTGAATACGGGGGAAAATGACTCCCGCTAAAATCGAATTAATAGTGTTTGAAACCAGTAGTTTTCCCGAATTTACCGGACTGATACCATATTTAGATAGCTATTGTGTAAACATGCTAAGTTAGCAGTTAGCTTTGGAGTTTTGGGATGGGATTTGGCGGTTTTTTTTTTTTTTTTTGGGAGGTGGAGGATTTTATTTTTTTGTTATTTAAATATGAATTCAAGATTCTGAAAATCTTCCGGGTGACTTATTTTTTTGTTTGGGGGTATTTTTATTTTTTTTGTTATTTAAATATGAATTCAAGATTCTGAAAATCTTCCGGTCATTTTGATTGTGAGAGTTTATTACTCAGACTAATTATTTTAAGAAATATTTGGTTGGTCAATTAGATGGGAAAATATGCTAGAAAACTCTCCAAAATACAAAACACATAAATTACAACTATTTCGATATTTAGATAAAAGGGAAAACATATGGGAAAATATGCGAGAAAACTCTCCAAAATGGAGAACACAGACTAAAACTATTTCTATATGCTTCTTCGAGGACAAGGACAAACATATCTAGAGAACGTAAAAGTCATACTCCAAACTCATCATCATTTTTAGGTGGAGAGATGTTTTCTAATCCACTATAGTAAAGATGTTATAAAGTCATATGGATATGTGGAATTAGTAAATAAAAAATAAAAATAAAAATAACTTCAAACTAAAATAATAAATATAAAAAATTTATATTATTATTATTATTAGGTATAACTCCGGTTTACTTTTTAAATTGAAAAAAAAAAAAATGGATCTCTCGCTTTATAAATTTAAAGTTAAAAAAAATATAAATTAATTTAATAGATTTTTTTATATTTTGTTTATATATAAAATCATTATATATATAAGCATTCTATCTAAATCTTCATAATGTAATTTTTATTTTTAAAAAATAGATGTGTATATTAAATATATAAGAAATTAAATTACAAATACTAATTGTGAAACAAAAGTTGAGAGATCAAAAATTCTAGAAATACAAAAAAATTAATAATAAATCTTATTTGAATCACATCTAACATTTTTGTGAAATCAAGAAAGTCATGTATCTCTTACTTTTATTTTATCCCTCAAGGAAACTGTCTATTCTCCCAATGAGTACTTGTGAACTTGTAAACCTTAATTTATCTCATTCTAATTAAAGTTAATTCTCAAACATAATTAATTTCTTTTCTTTGGTTGTTATTTGATTCATTTTATTTTTAGAAATTAAGTTCAAACTTTGTAAGTGTATGACATATTTTACATTCAAAATAATATGTTCTCATTATTCAAGGCTTGTGAGTTAACAAAAAAATGACATTTGTCTAAAAGATTTTTAGTAAAGTTTATCTTAATATAGATATGTGTTTATGAATACAAATTAGATATAACTTTTTCAAACTCTAAATTGATAAATGTAACACTTTCCTCTCACATCTACCCAAGTTAACCGGTTCGCTGGGGTAAATATGTGATGAAGAGTTAATATGATATGATTCAACTTCCCAAGTACAGTTAAGGAAGTGGAAGCGACAAGACAAAATCAATCTGAGGTTCCTCAGATGTTAGAGGCCCTTCAGGAGCCAACCAACCCTTCCAGGTGCTCGACCACTTAGACTACTTGCTCTTTGATTGATCTAGAGCCCCAGTCGCACTAATGACAAGCCCTTCATGCAGTTGAAGCCATACAGTCGCATGCATAAGCCTGAATCCATGAGACTACAAACTTTTCCAGGTAGTTTTGTGCTAGAGACGACAAATTCTGAGCCACCTATTAAGGGCCAGGACTCAGGCCTCTACCCAAAACTTCATGAAACTTCCAAAAATGATAAACTTACATGATGACAAGGCCTCTAATGAAAAAATTGAATAAGGACCTTATCTGACAAGGCCTAGCCATGACAGACATTTCGTCAAACACATCATGAACATGTAATCTACAGGTAATATAAACACATATGAGCATAGGGACTTCATATTTATATGAGAATCGTCAAGAAGGTCAGATTCCCTATCATAATAGTTGCATAACCATATCTTAGGTCATACATTCATTAGTCATTCAATTACTAAACAAAACATCAGGAGATTCATGACTAATATTTGTCATAAAACCATGCTTTTAACAAGCATATAACCAACATAATAGAAATGAAAGAACAACCATTAAGATCACATAATCGCAAGCACATTTACACATGATACACAAGAGGAAAGGAGCTCTTATTAACATATGTAAAATGCAACCAGGTTAGGGAGTTCCACATACCACCTGACCATAGAGAGGGTTGAACCAAATCTTTCTTTCAGCCAATCACCTTTGTGTCATATTCTAAGCATGAATGTGGGACTCACAACAAAACCAATCAAGGCTTCCTCATGCATTACCGCAATCCTCCAAGGGATTCCTAGGCCCAAAAAATAAACATACAATACGGACTTTACCGCAATTCTGCCATATACGGGTCAAGGGATCACTGGGCCCTAACAAGCATAGATGCCTACGAATCTCTCCACCTAAACCATGAGGAATTTTTCTGTCTCTAGTATCTAATATTTACTGTATAGCCCATCATTCATCGTTTGAATATTCCTAGGCCCGACGAGACTCCACCCTCTATAATTTACCGTATATCTCGTCACACATCGGTTGAGTATTCTTAGGCCCACCAAGGTATACACAATTTGACTCTACCGCAATCCCGCCATCACCAGTCTAGGGATTCCTAGGCCTTGTCTTCTTCACCTGAGATCACCCCACTTAGTTTCGAAACCATCCGACAATCCAGCTCAACCAAGTAAGAGAGACCCCGTCACGCCATGGTTATCCAGAAATGGAAAGGTTGAAAATCATTGTTAGACCTGTAAAATCTCATGTCAATGACAACAATAGAACCAAATACACACATGCATGTACCATGCATGCCAAAAATAGCAAGGAAATCATACATGCAACTCGATACCTTCAAGTAATCTCGTTGTAGTTACTTGATCCTGCTCTTCCTTGCTTGATCTTTGCTCCCCTTTATCTTCTTTATCCTTCCTTTGATTTCCTTGGTCCAATACTAAAGTGCTCCAAGAAAACTCTAAGTGCGCAAGAGTATGAGAGAGTAGAGAGAATAGAGAGAGAGCTAAAAATTGAACTGACAAAAGTTGTGAACTAATCCTCAGAATCCAGTTTATCAATGAGGCCTCTAATTTCTTCAATTTTCCATTATTTTCCTTTATTTTCCTCCTCGCATGCAACCTATGACATTTCACCTTCCTTTTCTCCTATTTTTCATTATTTTCATAAATAAAATGCCAATTAATGTATTTTTCTTTTTCATATCCTTTTCCATTGCCTTTGCCATTTTCCCTTAGCCATAATAAACCAAATGAACACCCACACTAGGAAATTTTTCCCAACACTCAACTTGGAATACATGTCCCATGACCATGGTCTTATCTTTCCTTTATTAACTTGTATTCAATGGATTTTTTATAAGGGTTATTACAAAACACCCCCCCCCGGGTGAACACCATCCTCAATGTTGAATGACACTTACACCAATAATAAAATTTAAAATAAAATCATAATACCCACATAGATTTATAACTTAGCTCATTGTAGTATTTACAATGAACAACCTTCTGAAATCATACCAACATACCCAACATGACAAACATAACAACATGACAACCATACACCTTATTAGAGCTTTATAACACAACTCGTTGCGGTATTTACATACATATACATATACATAGGTGTGACCAAACACAGTATCAGATCATGTACCAAAACTTCTTTGTCTCAACAAGCAAACAATGAAGGATACATAGCCTTCATTTGATCAGCCATCTCTCCTGTAGATTTGTCAAGCCCAAAGTGCTTCCACTGCACTTTAACCTGCTCGATTGCTCGGTTCTGGAGTATGAACATATTTCTTTGCAAAATACATTAATATTCTGGCTGGAATTTTCCTTATGGTTCCACCTACTATACATACCAATCAATAACATGATCAACATCCTTAACATATATTTTAAGCAATGAAACAAGGAAAACAGCATGGACTTTCACTGTTGAAGGAAATGCAATTCAATAGGCCATTGTTACAATCCTCTCAAGGATCTCGAAAGGCTCGCAATACCATGGTGTCAGCTTCGCACATGACCCAATCCTCAATTAGCTCTTCTTGGGCCTTATGTGCAAGTACACCTTCTCCCTAACCTATAACGCCTTAAACACCCTATGTTGATCTACATAAATCTTTTGTCTATCCTATGTTACCTTTAAATTCTTCTTGATAACCTGCATTTAATGTTCCATCTCTTGCAACATGTCTGGTCTAATCAACACCCTATTCACTGGATCATTCGAACTGATGGGAGTGTTACAACTCTACCTATAGAGTGCCTCAAATAAACTCATCCTTAGTGACTCCTAGTACCAATTTTTGTAAGCAAACTCAACTATTGGAATATACTCTTCCCACTTTCGTTGTTGATGCATCACATACGTCCTCAATGTGTCCTCCAAAATCCTGTTGAGCCTCTCTATTTTTCCATCTCTCTACAAATGATAAGTTGTGCTAAAGGACAAATTTGTATCCAAACCTACAAATAACTCTTTCCACAACCTAGAAGTGAACTTAGTAATCTCAATCTAACACAAAATTATTTGGTACACCATGCAACCTCACTACATCTCTGATAAAAACATATGCCACATCACTGGATGAATACGTAAACTTCACTGGAATTAAGTTCTCTACCTTTGTCAACCTGTCCACCACAACGATGATGGAATCATGTCGTCTAGATGTCCTCGGCAACCTTGTAATGAAATCCATAGAAATGAGCTCCCATTTCCACTCTATAATTGGAATAGGTTGTAGTAATCCACCTGTATGCTTACATTATGCCTTTAATTGTTGACAATCCAAGCATCTTTCCATAAAGCCTACCACTTACTTCTTCAAATGCGTCTAGTAATAGATTTTCTTCATTGTTGTCAATTTTTTCTGATATCTTAGATGACTTGAATACAACTTAACATGAAATTCGCTCTAGATAAGCTTCTTAAGATCATTGTTGTCTGGCACATAGATCTTGTCCTTAAATCTAATCAAACCATCTATTGTGAGATAATAGTCCACATCCTGGTCACATATACCCTATTGTAAGTTCTGCATAAGCCCTATGTACCTGTCATCGTTTTTTCCTGCCTGTAAGATTCGATCCTATAAATCTGTCATGTAAGAACTCATAGTTGTTATGTGATTTACCTATACTCTTCTGCTAAGAGTATCTACAACCCTATTCTCTTTACCTTTAATGTACATGATCTCAAAGTCAAAATCACAGATCATGGCCAACCATCTAGCTTGTCTTTAATTCATATTTGGTCGATCAAATAAGTACCTCAATCCACTGTGGTTTCTCATCAATACAAACCTCCTGCCAAGAAGATAGTGCCTCCACATCTTTAATGCATGAACGATCATTGCCAACTCAAGATCATGTGTCACATAATTATGCACATACCCATTCAATTTCCTTGATTTGTAACATACCACTTGTCCCTCCTGCATAAGGATTCCATTGATCCCTCCCTTACAATCATTTGTGCACACTAGAAACTCTTTATCTGGATCTGCAAACCTAAGAACTCGAGCATTTGTCAACAATCGCTTCAACTTCTCAAAACTTGCTACACATTCCTTTGTCCATTCAAATCTCTTACCTTTCCTTTGCAACGATGTAATAGGATAAGAAATTTGTGAGAAGTTCCTAATAAACCTTATGTAATAACCTAGAAACCCAATAAATGACCTTACCTCATCCACATTCCTAGGATCTGCCCATTCCATGATAAATTTTATCTTTTTCAGGTCTACTGCAATACCTTCCTTGGAGACAACATGCCCCAAGTAATGTACCTTTGTCTGAAAGAAACTGCATTTTCTTAGCTTGGAATACAACTGATGCTCTCTTAGAAATATCAATACTGCTGCCAAAGGCTTGGCATGCTCTTCCTCATTCTTATAATATATCAATATATCATCAATGAACACAATAACAAACTTTTCCAGATAAGGACACAATACATTATTCATCAAGCACATAAAATTATCTGGAGCATTAGTCAAACAAAATGGAACTACAACAAACTCGTAATACCCATACTTGTTCCGGAAATCATTATTGTAAATTTCCTCTTCTTTGATGTGTAGCTGATGGTATCCTGATCTCAAATAAATCTTCAAGAACGTCGATGTTCCCTGCAACTGATCAAACAAGTAATCAATACTTACAGATACATGTTCTTAATGGTTACCTTATTCAACTATGTATAGTCAATGCACAACCTAAGAGTAACATCTTTCTTCACAAACAAAATCAGTGCGCCCCAAGGCGATACACTTGGCCTAATGTACCCTTTGTTAAGCAATTCCTTCAACTGCAACTTCAACTCTACTAACTTTGTTGTGCTAATCATGTACATTGCCTTCAATGCTAGTGTTGACTTTGGTACCAACTCAATAGAAAATTCCACTTCTCTATGAGGCGGAAACCCTCAAATCTCTATGGGAAATACATCCTGAAATGGTTGTATAACTAGGTATCTATTCAATACCTATGCATCCACAACATCCTTACTTTTATTACTAGAAATATTCATTGCAAATAACACATACCCTTTCTTACGACTGGGATTTTCCTGTAAATTGTAACCATTCTAACTGATGTTTCCTTCTTCTTACCCTACAAGATTCTATGTTCTCAATTGTCATCCAAGAACTCAATCGCCTTGTCATAAAAATCCACCTTATTCATGTGAAGATACAACCCATCCATACCCAAAAGCATACTATATGATCCCATTGGAAGTACATTCAAACACGCTAATGTGGGCATGCCATTTAGTTCAAATGCACAAGCTCTTACCCAGTGATGAACTCTTTTCTTTGTACCTGTAGCCAATTGCAATAACCAATATTCTGCTTGCACTTCTTTATTCAAACCACACTTATCTAACAATTGAGGGTTAACATAACTATAATTAGATCCAAGATCAATCAAAATAGAAACAACTTTATCAAAAATATTACCGCCCATGTCGATAATAGATGTATGGTGATCTACTTTCCTATTATCTAATGTTTCATAGATACGAGGAATGCTCTTCCCAACATTTCCAACAGTATGCGCCTCCCGTGCACTGTAGATCTGAGGTCTACTACCCTGATCCTGCAGATAGTCCCTTTTGAGATGCTCCTTACCACATGTACAACACTACAACCATCCCTTACCATCATCTTTATTCTATTGTTCTCCAGGCTGAGGTCCATTAAACTTCTTGTAAGGTGAAACATTTTCTTTCTCACATCATGGGGCCTTGTTCTTTTTGGTTGCCAATTACCTTTAGCCTTGTCTTTCCCTTTCCATCATTGTTGAGATTTTGTCTTATGCTTTGATTGCCCATAACACTCCTTCAAATTACCAATGACTTCCTCAAGTGACCAAGGCTCATCATACTCAATCCAATCTCTAAATGTTAATGGCAACCCACTAACAAATATCTAAACTTTGGATTTCTCATATTTAAGATATGGTACATACCTCAACAATTCCAGGAAATTGGTCATGTACTCCTCATCTATCATCGATCCCATCTTTAGCTCATATAACTCCTTAGACTTACTATCGTAGTACCTCTCTGACAAGTACTTCTTCCTTAAGATTCTTTTGAATTGATGCCATCTCAAATCCTTTGTCCTAATGTCTCTGACACACTTCATGTCTTCCCACCTGATGTTTTATTTACCTTTGAGGCTGAAGATAGATATTATGGCCTTCATGTTCTCTAATTATTCATGCAACTCGAATAATTTCTTCATCCCAAGTAACCATTCATGTGCATTTTTCAACTTCCTAAAATCTCCATCAAATGTAGGTGGCTTGGATTTCTTGAAATCATCTGGAAAATATCCCTGTCACTCCTCCAATAAGGATAATAGCGACGATGATCATGATACATTTCAGAACAAGAACTAGAATAGAACCAGTTTCCATCACCTCTCCTATCTCGTGTATCCAAGAACCTACCATATCTAATCGTTTCATCTCTATCCAACCTGTGACCACCATGAGACCGACTCCCATATGCTCCATTAGTCTTGTCCTCCTTTCCATGACTAACCATAAATGGTCCCTGCCTTTGTAAATATAACAAAATCTAAAGGATGACTGCATTAACCTTTTCTTGTTTCTCCTGTGCCTGAATGATACTGTCACTATCTACCTTACAACTTATTTTTTCCTTCAAACTTCTCAAATTGTCTAGTATATCAGGAGAGTACCTATCACCATGATTCTCATCTGATCTATAGGGAGATTCTTGTGAAATGTATTCTACCATCTTTCTAGTTATATTTGATCTTCTTCTTACAAGTATACCATGTTAGATAAACCAAAATATAACATAACCAACATACCTCAGTATAACTAATGGGAGGATGTATCATCTGAAAAGATCAACCAGATTAACATGATACAATGTGTAATCATAATCATAGTCTATATATCAGCATCATGAATGACAACACCAACTACATACCATGAACTTATGTGTAATAATCACAACCATAAAATGACATGCATATATCCACATAGACAACAGACATACACAACAAATGCATATTCAATTGATCATGCATTCACAACAATACATCCCAATAACTACACCTTCAACTTCTACATGAAAACCCAATTGTAGCAATGAATGTCACCATGTATACATAACAAGAACATGTACAACAAACATGCATGCATGATAATCATATTCTGCCCATCCATTCTGGTGAGCCCATTGCACCAAGAGTGCTGCAACTCCCAGGGGCTGCCCTACTTTACTTTATCAACCCGGGGTTCGTACAAACTTGGAGGTGACAGTGTTATATACACAGCATATGCATTATTTTCATGTCATCCCCTTCCGCTTTACGAAAGGGTGCTATTTCTAATGGTTCTCAGTGAAGTCTGTCACACTTCAATGAAACTAAACTAAATTGCATAAAAGAAAGGATAGGAATGAAACTAATTTAAATTGCAGAAAAGAAATGACAGGAATGAAACTAATTTAAGTTGCAGAAAAGGAAATGACTGAAAAGAAACTAAGCTAACTTGATGAAAATAAATGGCAGAAAGGAAACTAATTCTAGACCACACTTAACTTGGCCAAACATCTAAATGCACTCTACTTATCCTATGATCTATCTACCATGATTATATCCATGCAACTAAACTATCTATGACTTAATTCTACTTGAAAATGGGTTGATTTGCAGCTTCGAGGGAAGAAAAGGGCTAAAGTGGCAAATTGAGGGCTTAGCGCATGAAACAGGGCTTAGAAATGGAAACGGGGGTTAAAACCTTATAATATGGCAGAAATGGATTTGGAGCGAAAATTAATGGAAATATGTGATGGAGGAGATACGATGGAGGACAAAAGTTGCAATATGTGATGTTGCAATCGCAATATCGTAATTTTAAAGGGATAGTGGTAAAGATTAATAGGAACAAACGAAAATGTGCGAAATGTGAAGTTCAAAGGGGCGAAAGTTGCGGGTTGTGATTTGCAATGTGGTAAGTTGTGCGAAGTGTGAAATGCGATGAGTGACATGGCATAGTTCTCGCATCGGCAGAATGAGCGGTAAGTGTTATGCAAAAAAGGTAAACGGTGCGATTTGTGATTTACGATTTCACAATATTGCAATCGGCAGTCGAAACGGTAAGTGCGAACGGGACAAGATAAATGATGTGAAGTGCGATGAGGTAAGTTTTGTGAAGTGTGATTTGCGATGGGTGACGTGGCGATAGGACCGACGACGGAGCGCGATTGCAATATCGCAATCAGCAAGAAAAAGCGGTAATAGTTAAAGGAAAAAGGGAAAACTTGTGATTTGCGAAGTGCGATGTACAGTAGCGGGAATTTCGAGGAGGAAGGCAGAGGTCATGTTTGCGATGGTTTTCAAACGTTTTTGCGTTAAAACGAGTCCGACGACAGTGACCGATAGAACAAAGGAATAAGGCAAGCAATCAACGAAGGAGAGCGGTAAGTATTCAAGGCAAAATGTAAGAGTTGCAAAGTGCGCTTATGATGTATGGTGGCGGGAATTTCGAGCAGGAAAAGTGAAAGACGGGTTTCAATGGTTTTTCCAAGCGTTTAGCGTTAAAAAGGAAAATGCAACTATGGATAAGGAAAACAAAGGAATAAGGCGGCTGAAGGGTTTAAGTGTCGTTAGGGGAAAAGGTGGGTGCAGCAGTTGAAAATGAGTAGAAAATAGGAGGAAAGGGAGGCGCAGAAGCAGTGTTCGATTGTAAAGATATAGATGGAAATTGAAGCGAAAGGCGCCACAAATCTGCTCTAGGGTGTTAACATTAATTCCTACAAACAAACCTGTGGATTCGTGCACAGGAAAAAAGAAAATAATGCATGATAAAACCGTGAACATAAAGTAGTTTTTGGGTCTGTGGGAAGGTTTACCCTCCTCGAGCTCTATTGACAGATATGAGAAGGGAAGTCTATATCCACGGCTTTTAGAGTTTTATCCTTTATTCTATTACTCATAAGTAGATGAAAAACTATAACAACAAACTGAAATCAAAGACTAAGCAGAAATGAAACTAACAGAAGCAAAACTAATTTGAATGACAGAAATAAAGCTAGCTTAATGGCAGAAAGGAAAGAATAAAAACAGCAGAGAAGTTGAGGCACATGGGTTGGGACCTAACCCACGAGCCTAGCCCTCTGGAATTAAATCAGTAAAATGGAGTCTGTCCACTCATTGCATTTAAAAATGAAATCTTATTACATATTTAAGGTCTTAAACAGCAAAATCATAATATCTTGCTGCAAAAGTTCTAAATGGAATCGAATCACCGACTAACTAACTAACTCCTTCCTAGCTCTAGCTCTGCTCTATTTATTCTACATGGAAGCTACCAACATCTCCCTTGACAATGGTGATTGAGTCCACTTTGACTCCAAGTAAACATAGATTGAGTGCCCTTCATCTTCAGTTGCTTGGCTGCCTCTTGGAATTCGATTTGCTAGAAACTCCAAGTGAAGTATGGCTTGAGTGCACTTGGTCTTGAGTTGCTTGGCTTCCTATGTAATTCAAATTTCTAGAGGGGTATCTCATGAGGATCCTTTGGCTGCCTTTGAGAGTTAAGGAGGGTGGAAAATCCCCTTGAATCTCTCCAATATTTCTCCCTAATTTCGTGATGGTTTGTTCATTTATTCTCCAATCTTGATCTTCCAGTGGCAGGGAGAAACTCCCTAAAGCATCTCCTTCTCTAAATTTGTATAATCTTCCAAATATTCTCATAATATTCTACAAAAATAACCAATATTAGGAAAAAATATGAAATTACCTTTAAACCTTCCTAAGAAATATTGAAGCATAAGAAAACATTATTAAGTGCAGAAAGAGAGATTTAATATATCCTTTTATGTGCATAAGGAAGGTAGATGGGCCTAAGAAAGGTTATATGGGCCTTATTTTATTTCTAATTTAGAGTTTCATCACATTCCAAGGGGTGAACCATGCTCTGATACCACTCTGTAACACTCTCCTGCCACATTTACCCAAGCTAACTGGTCCACCAGGGTAAACATGTAACGAAGAGTTACTATGACATGATTCAACTCCCGAAGTAAAGCTAAGGAAGTGGAATCAACAAGACAAGATCAATCTAACCTTCCTCATATGTTACAGGACCTTCAGGAGATAACTAACCCTTCCAGGTGATCAACCCCTGAGATAAATTGTTGTTTGACTGATCTAGAGCCCCAGTAACACTGATGACAAGCCCTCCATGCAGCTAAAGCCCTATAGTCGCATGCACATCATCTAGAACCTGGCAAGCCTCGAAAAATATTTGGTTCAGATGCACAACTTCTAGGTAGTCAAAGACAGGAAATAAGCAAGACTATGGGATGACTCCTCGCAACATTTTTTTCCAAACTAATAAATTATACCTATCTTCATAACCCAAAAGAAACATAGTAATTATTAGAGGATTGTAAAATGATGGAAATGGCTACTGTAAATGAAATTGATCACAAACACAAACGTGATACGCACAAATAATAACACAATAATTATTAAATGTCTGGCACGGGCATATAATAGTATTGATGTCTTTGATAAAGTCCATAGTTTTTTGTATGACAAATTATTTCCTATTAAAGAGGAAGAGGGTGAGAAATTATTTCAACCATCATTCAATAACCTATCATTAACACATATCATAATTATTATGACTAATAACTATTACAATGTTACTTTATTACATAAGTAAGTCTTATACACTAAAAACTATCCACTTTTATTTTCCCAAAGACAATTCTTGAATTACTATTATTGTAGCTTCTTGTGCAACTTCTGCAAGAACCAACCCCACGTGGAAACCAAAGAAATCCATATACTAAATGAGACAAATAATAAAACCAAGATCAATAAATCCCAAATAAGGAGGCCCTATAATATGGGGGTCATCCAAGATAAACAATGCAAAGTTCAATTATAATCACACACAACATCCCAAAAAGAAACATAAAAGACATCAAGCCACTCTCTAACCAAATAAACTAAGGTATAAGATCCTCCACATATATAATAGAATCATCTGCAAAATGATTGTTTTCCATCTTGGACCCTCACAAAGGAGATATTCCCTAATATTATGTTGAATTATGCTCCTGTTCAATAAGTATCATAAGGCATTGGCATGAAGCATAGATAAGGGACTAAGAGACACCTATGTTGAATATAGTAGTGCAACTAAATCTTATTTTGGGAGAATCCATTCACCAATAAAATTTAGAATCCCGTGAATATAGGGTGTTCATCATGGATACGCATAATTTGGATCTGAAACTCAACGACAAAGGCACTTCTTTAATAAATGATCAATTAATATTTTCATATGATTTGTCAAAGTAAATTTTTAAGAAAAAAATGTGTTGTTCAAATTCGTTAATTGATTGTGTGGCCTCTCATACTAGGATCATAATATCCAAATTAAACCTCCCTTGACAAACCCTAGTTGATCCTATTTGACCACTCGAGAGATTGAATAGAGAGCCAAATAATTTTGTAGGAAATATTTAGATGATAATTGATCTATATCCCTTAATAGTTCCTCTAGATAAATTCTTCAAAATGGGCCCCTAATTTAAAAACATCATAAAGTGACCACAAGGGAATGCATCTCTTATCACTTGAAACAAATCCTCACCCACATTATCCCACATTTGAAAAGAAATAAAAATAAAATCACAAGAAAGACCATTTAGACAAGGAGATTTATCATTCTTCATAAACTTTAGTTTGGAAAGAAGTTTCAATAAATATGTAATATATTTCCAAAACTTTAGAGGTTGAGTGCAATATGTTACACCATCATAACGAAGACCCTTCTACAAAATAAGAAACAAGAAACAAATTGAAACTTTAGAGGTTGAATACAATGTGTTCCATCATCTAGTTTCAAGCTTTGTTAGGATTTCTCATTCTTCTAACTCCTAGTTTATAATTTCTATAAAATCAAAAAACAAATTGAAACTTTAGAGGTTGAATACAATGTGTTCCATCATCTAGTTTCAAGCTTTGTTAGGATTTCTCATTCTTCTAACTCCTAGTTTATAATTTCTATAAATTCAAAAAACAAATTGAAACTTTAGAGGTTGAATACTCTGTGTTCCATCATCTAGTTTCTCCATCATCTAGTTTCAAGCTTTGTTAGGATTTCTCATTCTTCTAACTCCTAGTTTATAATTTCTATAAATTCAAAAAACAAATTGAAACTTTAGAGGTTGAATACACTGTGTTCCATCATCTAGTTTCAAGCTTTGTTAGGATTTCTCATTCTTCTAACTCTTGGTTTATAATTTCTATAAATTCAAGTGTCGGGGAAATCAAAAAGGAATATATTAACTAAACACCTTGAAATGTGGACATGGTTAGCATGAAGCAAGATCCCCAACCTTCTCCTATGGAATAAGTGGAAGCATATAAAAAACATGTTTTTAATTAAATTTGAGTTTTATCGTGTTTTCCAAAATTTGTGTAATATTATGTGTCTATTACAGGGATTTTTACCAATAAAATATTTTATACATCCCATACAAAGGATAGTAATTTCCTTTTTGTAATTACTGTAAAGTTAATAATACTATAATATCATTTAAATACAAAAATTAATCATTTTCATTAAAAAAAAATTTGAAAACACCATCCTCCACATAACCATCTAAAAATTAAATACGTGAAAGCTTTTACAAAACATTCTTTTTATTTGGGATTCAATAATAAAACTTAGAATTCACATCCCATTCCCAAGTCCACTGTAGACATACATAGATTTGAGCTCCCATAGCATCATACTATTTTTCACTTGTGATGAAATGTTCAAGCTTTGATACCTCTTCTTGTAAAGCTAAGTTGCATAAATCTTTCTCAAAAAAAAGAAAAATGACCTTTTTTTGTTGTTCTTTTTAAATTTGATATTTGTGTATGACTTCAAGTCTTATTATTCCTCGCCAATGGATAAACTTCATGATCCCATGAATTTTTTATTCCCACCACACGATTCAACCTTGCTCTCCATGTAGCCTAGGGGGTTAGATATATGTTGTATTTTTTTTTGATAGACTTAGTTTCATCTCACTCACTGCAATGGGGTCTTAGAGGGTGTTCACCCCTTTGGTTGGGTAGCAAACCTCTTATTGGTTCAAGGTGAGCCTTTAAGAAAAGGTTTTTAATTGTTTTTGTTCGATTTGGTGTTTTTTTTGTCAATGATTTTTTATTCATTATAATCTAATTCTGGTTAAAGAATTAAATTTGTAATCTTATCTAGTTTAACTCAGGAAGGTTTTGGATGTTATAGAATATCTCAATATTATATAGTGAATGGTGAAATTAATATAATAAAAAAGTGTGACTCTAAATTCTGTGAATTATTTTAACTAAAAATTTTTAATATAAAATTCTATATAATAATAATAATAATAATAATACACGAGGCCTTGGATAGATGGTGATTAGGTGTGTTGTTAAATCACTCCTAAATCACTCCTATATGTTAAAGTCACCGGTTCAATATCTTTCCCTATTCGGGTGTTATTCTTGGACCTGACCATGATGTAGTCTCATATTAGTAACCATTATACCCACTTATTTTTATTTCAAATAAAAATTTATATATATATTATTTCACTTGATAACATTTAAAACATATCCTCACTCAATTAATGAATAGAAAATTTATTTTATTTCACTCGATAACATTTAAAACATATCCTCACTCAATTAATGAATAAAATAGATATTTTTATTTCAATAAAAATATGTATATATTTTATTTCATTTGATAACATTTAAAACATATCCTCAATCAGTTAATGAATAGAATAGATATGTTCTTGAAATTATGTGGGTGTCCCGCCCACTTAACCTCAACTAAAAATTATAGTAGCAATGGTCGGAATAAACTCTATATCATACCAGTATGGAACGGGCCTAATCACCCATTCCGTGGTCACACAAAAAAAAAGAAAACAAGCGTAGAAGAAATGAATATCGATTCAACACCGTCCTAACAAACAAGAACCTTAAAGTGCTATGAATCTACATGGAAAGCATAAAACTTAACATATAAAAAGCAAGATCACGAAAAGCTTATTATAGATCATGGTTCGTCCAATCTGGTATTCGTGGACAAAACAAGTACTCTTCTCCTTTCACTTTCTCCACTCCATGGAAGTGGAATTCCTTGCGTACTTTTTTCATATTTTGTCAGAGACGCTTTTTTCACGACTTCGAGTGTAATTTGCTTTATGCAGCGCCTATAATCAATTTTATTCGTAAGCTTTTATGGAGTGAAAACTAGGGTTAAAATATATGAATTGCAAACTTTTAGAGGTCTATGGCGACGAGGATCGCATTCGGAAGAAATGAAATTACTATTCTAATTGTAGGCGATTAGCTGGAAATATATTGAATCCCTAGTTTTAATGGCAAAAGCCCTCTTATAACGCATTATCGTACAAAGATAAGTCCCGATTGACATCTAGTGATGTAGACTATCTAAGTGGCTTTGGTATTTCATTCTTTGAATTGAATATCTTAAATTAAAAATTGGTTTGCACTTCTTTGGATGTAACTTTTCAAAACGGAATAAGAAGATTTAGAAAGGGTAAAAACAAATTTTAAATTAAATGGGTATAAAATAAAAATAAAAAATAAATTATAAATTAAATGTTATTTAAAAATATATGATATTTTATTATAGTTTTAATAATGATAATATAATAACTTTTTTTTTCAAATGGAGATTATCTAAAATTACTTTAAATTAGTGACCACTTTCTAGAATCTTTCAAGTAATAATAATAAACAATAATATCATATTTCTTAATAATAAGAAATAATGATTATTTTTATTATCATTTAATAATTAAGTTGTTATAGATTTTTTTGAAAAGAAAAAATAAATTAAAATAAATTATACGACACCAAATAAATATGAAATGATAATTCTTTGAGGGGGTGATAAACCAAGTCAACGACGCTAATGAAGTAATGCATTGACATTCATGATTACCATATGGTCGACGATTCGAGGATCGACCTCTCCATCTTCTCAAGGCACCTTGTGTACGGGAGATGTTATTATTGCTTGTGTGAGACCTCCATCAACCTCAAAGCATGCGCGAGGCGATGTTCGTCAACGATTTATGGAGGGTGGTGAGGTTTTCTACTAGGCAATCTAGGCTTGGTCTTGTTTTGGTAAATGCAGCTTGAGCTTTGGCACAGGAGTGGTTGTTTCAGAGTGCACCATATCTCGGAAAGGTGGTGACTTCTTCGTCGGTGTCCCCTCCTCCGCTTACGGGTGTGCATTTTGGTTAATTTCCAATTTTGTGTATGGTCTCTAGTTATCACGTGCAGGGAAGGATTCAGAACTCTAGCTCTGGAATCAACTTGTTGGTCCTACTGGGGTTAGGTGGGTTATCCTCCGCATAGGAGCGGAATTTGGCTCGCTGCCTTCATTAGTCCTTTCTCAAGGTTCTGTAAGGTTAGGCAGTTTCTGTGGAGCAGGTGTGGTGGAATTTGGGTGGGTTAGTTAGCGGCTGTTCGACACAGCGTGGGGGACGGTGAATTGCAGACCTAGGTCCTTGCTGCTGGTTTCAATTTGCGGTTCCCTGCGCTCATCCAAGGTTGGTTGTTTGTGGTCACGGTGTGGGTGGGGCGTTTCTCCATGGTGGAAATTGTGGTTTGTGAAGTAGCTCATTAGTCAGCTTTAGCCCTTCTCAACGACTGATCCAGATTTATGCAGTAACGCAACAAAATACACATATAACCATAAATACAAAAATGCAGCAGAAATAACACTTCATTTCATTAATATCAAAGAACTGAATTTTGCTTACAGATAGAATGGAAATAAACTAGCTAGGGCATTGGTAGCTTATCTCTAAGAAGAGATGTGGTGGCTACAGGCCTCTGAACTATGTTACAATGAGGCTCGAGGGCCTATTTATTATTGGGAAATAATGAAAGCCCTGAACATCCAAAAACCTAACCCTAAGAGATGAAGCGCCAAAACTATGGGCCCCGTTTGGGTAAATTGATACATCAACTTCCCAGGGGCATAACTTTGGCATACGATCTTCGTTTGATGCGCACCATACCTCCTTAGAAAGATCTATCTGAGGACTACAACTTTTGAGTGAGAAATATGACCCATGTTGCTCTCAGTTTTCCCAAAAAATGTCGTTTAGGGGATCAAAACAGCTCTGGAATTTTAGGACCCGAAAAACTACTAAAAATAGTAAATTGTGCTATAATTTTAAGGAAACTAAAAAACCGAAAGAAACAATGGTGGGGCCCCAAGTGGAATAGGCGGGTGGCCACCAACATCTAGCTGGATCATTCCTCCCCCCTTTGAAAGTAATGGTCCCCATTGCGTCGAGTTCCTACCTTGGTGCAGGGAGTTGGCCAATTTTGATAACACTATATTGTTGGATCTTCTGTTAGTGAGTGTCCTTGTTTTGCATGTCCATGATACAATTTGTGGTGGCATGTTCCATGCAGTCTAGGTTTAACTATGTTTGTATGAGTTGTTTTGCAATGTTGGAGGTGTCCAGTAGAGGTGGGAAGTAGGGTCGAAGGCGATCCACATTGAATATTGGGTGCAAACCAAGGAATGGTGGAATAATGAGCTCGAAGCCATTGTTCCCTACAGCCTTGGTGATGGTGTACGACCCATATCGGAGCAAGTGAAGCTTGCGGTGGGGTCCAATGAGGCGCTCCTTCTACAAATGTAGCCACACTTTGTCGCCCACCTGGAAGTTGTGTGGCACCCGATGCTGATCATGTCGGTGCTTGCACTTATCATTGGATCTGTCCAATATGTTATGAACCTCTTGGTAGATGTGCTGAATTTTCTCAATGAAGTTGTTCGCTTTGTCAGCTTCAGGCTGTACATGAGCCTAATCAGCCTGAGTAGCCGCAAATGGCATGGTTACCTCAATGGTACATAGTGGATGGGACCCCAGGCCCACCTGAAAGGGGTTGTGGCCGGTTGAGTTGTGGAGAGCCCAATTATAATTATGTTGTACATAGGGAAGGCTCTCATCCCATGTACATGGATGCTTTGAATTTTACATTCGCAGAATGTGTACAATCATCTTGTTGATTACCTTTGTCTGACCATCAGTTTGGGGATGGAAAGTTGTGGACTTGGTGAGGTTGTTGTCCACCATTGACCAGAGGCTGGACCAAAATGTTCTAAGGAACCTGTTGTCCCGATCTAAGATGATAAACTGTGGGATCCAAAAGTTCACCCACACTCGTTCAAAGAAGAGTTTAGCAGTGGCTTAAGTTGTGATATTCTTCTTACAGGCTAACATAATGGCCATCTTTGAGAATCTATCGATGACCATGAAAACATAATCGTTTCCATGCTTAGTAGAAAGAAGGCCAGACATGTAATCCATGGAGATGGATTCCTAAGGTCGACTAGGGGTAGGTAGCGGAGTATAGAGGCCTTGATTCTTGATGGTTGGTTTGGAAATGGTGCAAGAAGTGCAGGATCCGATGTACTTCCCAACATCCCGTCGAAAGTTCGGCCAATAGAAATACCTTTGCAGTACTGCCACTATTTTCTCGACCCCGAAATTCCCAGCGACTCGACTGTAGTGTGCTTCCAAAATCATCTTGGCACACTCGCTTGAAGGAACACAAATGTGTCCCAGGTGATATAGCAGTGCATCCTGGAGGTGAAAATTTGGAACTTGTGTATGCTCCAAGAGTGTTTTGAATGTGTGGTCGAATTATGGATCGCTCTTGTAGAGAAGTGGCCAATCAAAATTCTTGTGCCCACAAGAGCTGAGAATGATGGTTAGTGCCACAATCGGTGGTCAGTTGAGGTAGTTTGCAACATTATTGGTGTTTCCCTTCTTGTATTTGATGTTCAAAATGAAATTTTTGCAGATATGTGAACCATTTCTTATGGCAATCATAATGCAGCTTCCCTTGTGTCTGTATGAACTGCAGGGGTCGATGGTCTGTGTGGATGATTGTTTCCTTCCCCAAAATGTAATTATTTCATTGTTGGGAAGCCTGCACAATGGAATACATTTCTTTGTCATAAGTGGGATACTTGTGTACTGTATCGGATAGTGTCTCACTGTGATATGCCATTGGATGCCCTATTGAGTAATAACTACCCCAATAGCATAGTCAAAGGCATCTGTATCGATCTCAAATGGTTGTTGCAAGTCTGGTAATGTGAGCCCTAGGGCCGAGCAGAGGCGATGTTTCAATTCTACGAACGTCTTCTGTTGAGATTCCAACCAAAATAATTTTTCTTTTGCTCCTCCCTTGGTGACTTGACTCAAGGGCCAAGTGATATGAGAGAATCCCAACACGAACCTACGATAGAAATTAGCAAGACCCAGAAAGTTGTGAAGCTATGTTAGAGTGGTTGGGGCCGGCCAATTCTAAATTACTTGGATCTTGGTTAGATCCACATGCACCCCTCGTTCATCAATAATGTATCCCAGATACTGAACCTGAGTCATGCCAAAAGTGTACTTCTCCAAATTGGCACATAACTTATGTTGCCACAGTGTTTAGAGGACCTGTCGAATGTGGTGGAGGTGCTCTTCCCAAGTTTGGCTGAAGATCGGGATGTCATCCAAGTACACTGCTACAAATGAGTTGGTGAATGGCCGCAAAATGTTGTCTATCAGCCTCATGAAGGTTGCAGGAGCATTCGTCAATCCAAAAGGCATGACCAGCGATTCGAAAATGCCCTCCTTGCCTTTGAAGGCAGTCTTCCACACATCAGAGGGTTCGTTTGGTACCTAGTGATACCCAAAATTCAAGTCGATCTTGCTGAAATATTTTTCCCCTTTGAGGTGATCCAAAAGGTCATTAATCTGTGGGATCAGGTACCTATTCTTGACAGTGATCTGGTTCAGCGCCCAATAGTCAATACAGAGTCTGTAATTCCCATCCTTCTTTTGGACCAACACGATCGAGCCCCCACAGGGCGATGAACTCGGCTGGATGTGACCTTTTGCAGCAATTCCTAAATCTGCCTCTTGATTTCATCATTCTCTAGAACAGAGCGTCGATAGATCGGTCCATTGCGCAGCAGCACACCTGGGGTCAGATCGATGGGGTGCTTGACCTAACAGTGCATAGGCACCCCTATGGGTGAGGTGAAGATGTCCCCGTACTCCTCCACGACCTTGTCCATTTATTGTTGTCGTGCGGAGGATCCCTGTTTGGAGGTCATGGCCACAATATTCTTCTTCCCCTGGGGGCGAATCATTAGGAAAACAAATTTCCCAGTTTTGGAAATGAGCTTACAGCATTGTTTTGTAGTAACCAAATAAATAGTGGAATGCGGTGGTACCTAGGGTATCCTGTACAACTTATTAACCAATGTAACAATAACAGCGCGAGGTCGGGACTCATACACAACATGTTGCTTCCACAAGTATGGTTGTCCTAATGATACATCACAAACATCAAGAGGAGAAATGTCACATAATACCTCATCCATGAAGGGCTTGATGTTGTAGGGAAGGCGACACTGTAGCTGACGCGAAGATCCCGTCCTTGGTGAAGCCACCCAATGGTGTACGGTTGTGGGTGTGTTGTGGTCGGCAAGCCCAACTGCTTCATGACCTCCGCAGAAATGTGGTTATTTTGACTCCCACTATCGACAATGAACTGTAACGGGGAACCCTTTACCCACATCTAGAAGTAGAAGAGATGCTCCTCCTCCTCTGGATCTCCTGGTTCCTCCTTTTGGATCTTTGTAATGGCAACGGTGGCGTTGGGCTCTACATCAATAATCTGCTGCCCTTTATCATTCCCCTTGTCAAGTTCTAATTCAGAGTTGAAGCATGCATCTGATTCAGAAGCCCTCATCTTGGCACTAGTGACTGCTTAGCCCAACACTCACTTGTGTTGTGAGTGGAGCTCTTATGGAACTCACACCACTTTCCCATGTCCTTCTTCGGCTTCGCGGTGTTGTTCTTTGCTTGTGGCCTCGGTAGGTTGTATTGGGCTACCATTCCTTGGCTTTGTCCTTTTTTCTGCAATTTGGGGGCACCTTTCCCTTGCTTTTGATTCACATATGCAAAGTCTTGCTTCTTCTGTTTGAATTTCTGCTCAATATTGGCAGCATACCGGTATGTCGTACCAAGCGAGTAGATATCGAGGAAATCCATTTCGTCCTGAATTTATCTGTGCAAAAAACTGTGGTACTTCAACACCAAATGTTTCTCTGAATCTTTGATACCCAACTTTGTGTGCATGGTATGGAAAAAAATCGACAACTCATGCACATCTTGATCCCTTTACTGCTGCAGCATAGTCCATTGTATGTACTTGTCCTCATAGCTCCCCACGAGATAATATTGTTCCTTGATGACGTCTCGGAAATAATTCCAAGTGAGTACGAGCGAGAATAGAGAGGGTTCCCCCTCGTCCTTTTTCTCACAGTAGGTTTCCCACCAGTCCTTGACATCGGGGGTAGCTTTGAGGAGTGCAAAAATAATCTTCTCCTGGTTGGAAAAGTCATGAACCAAGAAATATCCTTCTAATAGATTCAACCATCTATCTACGGTGTTTGCATCTATTTGGCCCTCAAATATGGGAATGTCAAAGTTTACTTGTACCTTAAAAGGAGTTGTGCCTTCAGAGTGGCTGCTGGATGCAGATGCGCCACTGGTGGGTAGTCGTTGAAGGATCTGGGAAAAGTTATCCATCATCGCGTTCCTTTTTTTTCGAGGGCCTCCTCGAGCAATATTTTTATAGGATCTCCTGCTCCCTCATCTTTCTTTTCGTCCCCCATGGGCAACCATTAGGGTTTGCGAGGCTGATCTTGCAAAGGTTCAACCAAATCGAGCCATAACTCCTTATACCCTGACCTCATTGGGGACATGTAAATAAGGATCGAGAAAGAGCATACCACTATGATACCATTGATACAGATTTATGCAAGAACGCAGCAGAATACACATATAACCATAAATACAAAAATGCAACGGAAATGACACTTCATTTCATTAACATCAAAGAACTGAAATATGTTGACAGACAAAATGGAAATAAAGTAGCCAGGGCACCGGTAGCTTATCTCTGAGAATATATGTGGTGGCTACAGGCCACTGAACTGTGTTAAAATGAGGCTCGAGGGCCTATTTATTGTTGAGAAACAATGGAAAACCCTAAACATCGAAAAACCTAACCCTAGGAGATGAAGTGCCAAAACTATGGGCTCCGTTTGGGTAAATTGGTACATCAACTTCTTGGGGACATAACATTCCCATATGATCCCGATTTTCCAAAAAAACGTCGTTTAGGGCCTCAAAACGGCTTCGAAAGTTCAATACCAAAAAAAACTGCTAAAAATAGTAAACTGACCTATAATTAAGGAAACTAAAAAACTGAAAGAAACAATGGTGGGGCCCCAAGTGGAATAGGCGGGTGGCCACCAATATCCACCTTGATCAACGATGGCAGGTCTTCCATAATGAGCTTGTTTCCCTGTATGGTTCGTTCCACCTCACAGCTTAATCCCAATTTGTATAGTCTGGGGGATTGTGAGTCTCCCTCGCAGTTGGAAGTGGCGACCACTAGCTTCAGTCGGGACAGTAGCAAGGCAGGTTGCTCGGAACAGGTGGTCTCTAGGGATCGCGGTGGTAGCAGTGTGGGTCGTTCAGTTTGGGTAGCTTCTGGGGCTCGTGGTGTTCGTGGTCATGGTGGCTCGGTGATTGGTCATGAAGTTGCAACCCACGGAGCCAGCAGCGGGGTGGCGCAATATGTTGCGGCAGTTTAGGGCTACGGGGGAAGGTGCATAATTTGGGACAAGGTCAAGGACAAGATTGTTGTTTGGAGAACTATCGGGATTTTCTTCAGTTAGTAATAGAACATTGGAAGCCTAGGAGAAGGTGCGACAAGAAGAGCATGCAAAGCTCATTGTCACATTGAAAAAAATGCACTACTTCTAGTGCCATGTCCAAGAACGCGTTGTGTTGGTCTGGCGAGGCCAGAATATGTTATCTGAGAAAGTAGAGATGTTGGAGGCTTGGATGGCCCACTTCAAAGATCACGTCCAGTGCTCCTTCTGCCCTCCTCCTCCTCCAAGAACAACTTCGGACAACCCAGCGTCCATCACTTTAGATGACTAGTTTGGTTACAGGTGTTTTACTTGTTTTATGCGTTTACTGATGTTTTTGGCCTCCTAAGTTATGGACTATGTCTTTACTTGTTTTTCTGTTTCTTTGTCATGTGTTGATCGTGGTAGTCAGCAAAACCTAGTCGAGGTGAGACTACCTGCATTTTGCTACTGATGAACCTTTTTTTTGAAGAATGAATAGAATCCTGACTTACTAAAAAAAATATATGATAATTCCTCTTAAATTTGTGTCTTTAACTTTCTCTTATAATGTATAAGTGCATGTAAGAACATTATGAATTTATTTGCATAATAATTTCAAATTTTTTGTTTACTAGTTTATGTGATTCTTAACATCACTGGCTAACCTGTGGCTTCAGTAGCCACAACATAGAGGCATCTATGCTTCAAAATCATCCGACATTCGCACCTAACCCTTAGCATTATGAATTTTTGCCCACGAAATTTCAAACCTATCACCTTTACACCATGAAATATTCAATATGTACTCTGCACCCCATAAACCATGATAATTCTAATTTTATTGTTAAAAATTTAATTATTTATTTTAATATATATAGGTAATATATATGCTTTACTAATCAAACTACTTAATTAAATTTAACTTCACAATGACTTATATAAATTAATAACTTATAATATAATAACAAAATTTGACAACTAAACTTTTAAAAAGTGACCTATTCCTAACATTTATATCATAATTTCTCATATAACAATATTATCATTGTTCCAACAATATATGGCATCTACATATCACATTCGATTTTAGGGTTTAAATGCGTTTTTTTTAATATGGTTTTAAATACGTTGATAGAATAAAAACTTACCACCTTGACTTATAACCGTCCACATGGTCCGCTACACACAATTCGTTATCGGCGTCATGAAGCAACAATACGCCCCACATTTAATAGATTTTAAGTCGTGGATACTTTGATTTAGATTTAGATTTGGATTGTAGGATCCGAGTGCAATGCTTTTTAAAAGGCCAGGTACTTTGTGATAGTAAAATCAGAAATGAATGGCAAGCAATAATTGGTAGCTATAGCCATTGCTAGGGCCAAAGTGAGCCGACAAAATGGGGTACATGTTCGCGCATGATAATTCCAATTACAAAAAGCAAAAGGAATCGCTTAAAAATAATCGCCACTAGTTTGTAGTTTGAATTCTGATTTTGACATTGGAAATGGATTCAGCACCATCAAAAACCTGTAGGACACCCAAAATATTAAACTTTGATAGTTATAACATGGATTTAGAAAAATTCCTGCCAAATTTTCTGAAAATCTTATCCGAATTTTCATGATTTTTAGGGCGATTCCTCTGGCTAGTTAGACTATGGCGTTTGTATATGGTGATACGTATCATTTCCAAATAATTAAACCATAGAGGGAAAAAGAAGATGAAAAATAAAAGAACTCGTTTTCAAAAAAGAACTCGTTTTCAAAAAAGTTATTATGTATGAATAATATAAGATTATAATGTTTGAATGATATAAGATTAGATAAATATAAATATTATTTTAAACCTACTTATAATAATTGTTTTAAATAAAGTGGTACAATAAATATATAGATTTTGTGATAATGAAAAGATAAGGAATGAATGGCAATGCATAAGTACATGGCAATAATGTATTTTGTGCGATATAATTCGTAATAAGCCAAATACAAATACCAAAGACAAAATGGGCATCTTTGAAAGTATTATAATTCTAACTATCAAATACAAGGAATGAGTTAAATATAAGCCCCACTTGGATGGTAGCTCTACAACAACGTTTCTACAACATAGGGCTCCTATTCGACTTTCCTCCACATGGACCTTTCAACTTTGTTAAAGTAATCATTTTTAAAGTGTGTAGTTTAATTAATAGATTTTTTAATTATTTGATATATTTTAGATTAGTTCTACAACATAGGGCTCCTATTCGACTTTCCTCCACATGGACCTTTCAACTTTGTTAAAGTAATCATTTTTAAAGTGTGTAGTTTAATTAATAGATTTTTTAATTATTTGATATATTTTAGATTAGTAGAGATTTATGAAAATCGTAAGTTATAAGTTTAAATTTTGTAATGTTATTAGTGTTGAGATATTTTTGGGAGTAAATTTATTTATATATTTTAAATAATAAAAAATAATAATTTTTTTGAAAATTTATGTGAATAATATATATATATATATATATATATATATATATATATATATATATATATATATATATATATATTAGGATTATTCATAACAAATTAAGTTATAGTATAATAGATATTTCGTGGTCTCAATCTATCCATTAGAACAAGGTCTGCTCATCGAATTATGTCTGTTGGTCATTCGAACACGTTATCTGCCATCCAAAATATGAATTTTTTAAGTCTATCAAACTTAACTGTGTAGGCTTGAATGTCTAAAATTCAATTTACTCTTAACCTATTAACAACAATACTATTTAACGACATATACAACATCAAAATTTAACAACAACAAAGCATCTAAAGCTAGTCCTCTGAGGACTCCACGGGCAGGGTCCTTTGCACTGGAACCCGAGATCTCTAACTGAAGTAGGCACAATAATATTTACATATTTTAAAAATGAAGTTAAATTTTAATAATTTAATAAATCATTAATATATTTTGCTCATAAAAAAAGAGTAGAATACATTAACCTAGTTTCACACACATATTAACATATATTATTAAATTTATTTTCTATACTCAAGTCTCACTAGCATATTCTGTTGAGGATGGGCATTGTTAGCAAGGCGACCCAGAATAAAACCTCACCACGAGTGGTTTTACCTTGTGCTATGAGGAAGAGACTCCTCAAGCCACAGATCAAGCTTGTAAAATCACAGACAACTTAACAAACAAACAAACAAAAAATCAAAATTAAATATTTTATAATGTCATAATGTAAAACTAAAATTAAAACTCTACCCATTTCTAAATTTAAAGTAAGGAAATAAAACCTTCCACATAGTATCGTGATATAAAGTTAAAACAATTATATCTTCCAATAAAGTTAAAGTAGAAAATGTGTTGAAATGCATATTTCAAATTTCTATCAATTTTTACACATCCATCAAAATAAGTATCCAAATCAATAAAATACAAAGACTAAGTCAAGTATCTCAAGCATCTAGTACATTTACTCAAAATGTGTTGAAATGCATATTTCAAATTTCTATCTTTCCACGAGTTAATATAAATTTCTCTCCTTAAAACTAAAGTTAAATTTTTACACAACCATCAAAATAATTATACAAATCAATAAATGATCAAGACTAAGTCAAGTATTTGAAGCATCTACGTTTACTCTAGCACTAATAATTTAACTTTCTTCATTCAAGTATTTCCACATAGTATTTTGATATAAAGTTAAAATAATTATATATTCCAATTAAAACTCTACACATAATTAAAAAATATGTTAAAATGCATATTTCAAATTTCTATCTTTTTATATATTAATATATTTTTTTTCCTTTTATGTTAAAACTAAAGTTAAATTCTTACACAATACTCAAAATAATTATACAAATCAATAAAATACTAAGGCTAGGTTAAGATTTCGGTGGTGAAGGAAGGTTGTATTCTCTTTGATGGTTATTTCACTATGTCATATTCTGCACTGCGCATTGGTTGTGTTGGAGTCCATTTGCTAGAAGTTTGAGACATCATCATCCTTCAGAGGGAATCAAATGTTTTTTATCCTTTTTTTTCATAATGGAGCCTCAGGGCATGTCTTCGAGTTGGTGGTTGTGCTTCCCTCATCGATGCTCCAAGGGTCTGATTTTCCAAGTATCTCGTTTAATTGCCCTGTTCTAGTCTGTGAGGTATGGTATCTCGGGAATTTCTCTATCTAGTTTTAGTAATGTCTTCTACCTTTATATTTTAAAAAGGAAATTGGGAGATTTATGGCTTACTGTTGTTGGTCTCGATCTACATGGTTTGAAGTTGTTGTCTTGGGACTATATAATAATTCTTCCTTTGTATTTTTGGGATGATATAACTTTGCTTGGGTCAAGGTTTCAGAGTTTAGGGTGTTGTCCAATTCCTCTTTCTGTGAGTCTAGTTTTGGCTCTTGGGGAAAGTCAAGTCAATATCACTACTACATATATTTTTGTCACTATGTCACCTTGCCAAAAAATGGCAAGTCAATGGGGAGGTGCCAATAGTTCTAGTCCTCATCACAAACACCTATTTGGATGGAAATCAGTGGAAACTTTGTTCAAATAAATCCCTCTAAAGATTAGAAATGAGATTTGACATATGGAATCGAGAGAGTTTGGTGACAAGCCTTACTTCTCTGATTCAAAGGTGGGTGTTCAAGATCTCAAATGGATTCTTGACCCTAGGAAATTTAGAAGAAGGAGATTGCATTTTTTAATTGCATTGCACTACATCAACGACTGGACACACTATTTTGTTTGGTGCTCCGAGATAAGTAAGTGGACAATTACAATATTTTTGCAGGTTGGGAAGACATTAAACACCTCCTCATGAATGTTCGCTTTTGTCTGGATAATATACTCACACACTTGAAAAGGGTGGAAAAATATGTGATGTTTGATTCTGACTCTAACTCTGAAGGCATTACTGAGCACCATGTGGTTATCAATGTTCAACTGGTCAATACTTCTCCACCATCCAACGCATCTCCCCCTTTTTTCGGTTATCATTTAAAACTAAATGATATCACCACTTCATCAACAGTGGCAATGTTGTTTGTAAAGACTTCTTCTCGTGTTTATCTACAATATGAATTGTGCATTAGTGTGTATGATGGTCTTCGTGGCATTAATCAGGAAAATGAATGGTGTTTTTTGTTTATATTTTGTCTTAATTCTCATACCTTCTGAATGAACTCGCTGTAAAAAACGATAACAAAGGTTCATGCCATAGTTTTGGTTTTGTTATATTACTAAGCATGTATTAATGATTATCTAGTGTATTAGCTCTATAATACCAGTGGTAAATGTTGATCAAATTCAATCCTGATTCTTGGAAAATTTGATGCTCTTTAGGGATATCTCGTCAAATATTTACACTCCAAGATTAGTCTTTTTGGGCAAGCATGATATCAATGTAAAATCTTTATATTAATAGAAAAAAATTGTACTGCCTTACAAAAAAAAAGACTAATGCTAAGTCAATTATTTGAAGCATCTAGTACATTTACTCTAGAACTAATAATTTAAATTACTTCATTAAGTATTTAGTATATTTTTTTAAGCACTTACAATTTATCTAGAGAGTGTATAAATTAATAGAAATGTGCTACTAATAATGAATTTGAATTGAAAACAAGAGATTACAAATTTCCTCTATTATTTTGTGGAATGGAAATCACAATTTTGAAGCACATGCAATGACATGCAACTATTAAAACACCACAAGAACACAATGATTTATAGGGGAACCCAGCTGGGGTAATTCCCTTTGTTGATTTTCATTAATCAGATGAGAATGAAAAACTATCACAATGTCTTGCTTTGATCCTGAAGCAAACCCTACACTGTAAAAAATTTCTCCTGGTGATTTTCCTACTTTGACCAACACTTATCCTATTCAAGGCCCCATCTTGATCCTATTTTCTTGTGTAATTCCTAAGGAAATTTTCTCCTAAATAATATGGGAATTCCCTATTTCCTTGCGTAAAATCCCAAGGAATTGATCTCCTGACCAAATTTCAAGACTGTAGACTCAACTAATATACAATTGATAGTAACAATGTGCCTTTTCCTCTACTCCAGCTAGGAAATTCGAATTCCATGCATGTCTGGACTATTTTTTAGCTCACTAACTAGTTTAACTAAGAGATCATTGAGTTAACAATAGTTCTACTACTCAACTGACTCAAATAGTTACTTGAGCTCATTTAACTGAGTCAAACTAGAAAAATAAAAATAAAAATAAAAACTAAATTAGATTGCTAAATTCTAGAAATCACTACGTGTACAACTCTACTTCTAGAATATAACTCCACTTTACTGAGTAAAAAAATAGAAAATTCCATGTCACACAAGTTAACTATAATCCAAGTCATCATGTTGATGTCGAAAATTGAATTACTAAATTTGACTAAGGCACAAGTCAAATATATCCTTTTCTTGCTATAATTTCTAACACTCCCTCTTAGCAAGAAAGGGATTTTGAACCACCCCTATCCTACACCTATGGAATTAGTATTCGCCTCTTGAAAATTCCTTTTTCAAGATATATGCATCCTTCTCCTCGATTGCAATGTATTGTAGCATCATAATTCTGCTCTTCACACAATCCCACAAGTGATGGTACCTGATATCAATGTGCTTGGACCTGTCATGAAATACTGGATTCTCAAAGAGTTTGATACAACTCTGGTTATCACAATAAATCATTGTCTGATCCATCTCCCGACTGAAAAGGCCCACAATTATTTTTCTCATCCATATGGACTCACATGTTTTTTAACTTGCAGCCATGTATTCACCCTCTGCTGAGTTGAGTGCCACAAACCTTTGTTTCTTGCTATACCAAGAAATAGTTGCAGACCCAAGACTGACGATAGCACATTAAGTAATTTTCTTGTGTGATGGACTCCCTTCCCATTCTGCATCGGTGAAGCCTTGGAGCTTCACTCCCTTTGTCCTCTTGTACCATAATCCATACTCGGTTATGCCTTTGAGGTACCTCAACACATGATTTGTTGTCTCCCAATACATCTTGGTAGGCTTCACCATGGCTTGACTCAACTGATTAATTGCATAACATATCTCAGGCCTTGTGTTGACTAGATACATCAAGGATCCCACACGTTTTTTGTAGTTCGTAGCATATACTGCCTCTCCAAAAGAAGCACTCTCCTTCCTCCAATATGTAGCTATAGGTGTGTCCATAGGCTTGTAGTTCTCCATGTAAAATCTATGAAGTATTTCATATGCATACTTCCCCTGACTCACAAATAGCTCACCAACACCCTGTCATGCTTCCAGCCCAAGGAATTAATGCATCAAGCCCATGTCGTTCATCTCAAATTCTCTTGCAAGATCATCTTTGTAAGATAATATCAATTGCTCATCCCCTGTAAGTATCAAGCCACCAACATAAAAAACCAAGATAAGTAACTTGCCATCTACCATAATGTTATAGATATTGGCATTTGCTTCACTTTTAGTGAAGCTCAGTTGACTGAGATATGTCTCAATCTGAATGTACCATGCTTGGGGCACATGTTTGAGACCATACATGGCTATATTGATTCTACACATGTGTCTCAAATACCTCTATCTGTTCTATGTAAATTTACTCCTCAACAACACCATTGAGAAAGGCAGCCTTCACATCCATCTGGTGGATCTTCCACCCCAGTTGCGCAGTCAATGCTAGAATGGTATTGATCGAGTAATATCTTACCATTGGGGAAAATGTATACTCATAGTCCACTCCCTCTACCTGTGAGAAGCCTTTGGCCACAAATATGGCCTTGTACTTCTTGATGCTCCCATTAGTTGCATGCTTCACTTTCTAGATCCAGCTGGAACAAACCACAGACTTTTTCTTTGGCCTCGAAACCACCTCCCATACACTCTTCTTCATGATTAAGTAATACTCCTCCACAATGGCATCAACCCACACTAGTTGAGAAACTTCTTCCTCAAATGAAGAATGCTCTGACTCTATGAGCTTTGTCATGAGAGAAATGTACCTAGTGTACCTACCTAGTGACCTCCTCTTCCTGCGCTAAGATGAAGGAGCTCCCACACGATCCCATGCATCGCATCTTGTACCAAATTTTCATCTTCTCTGGTTCTCTTCCTCCCCTTTCTATAATATTTTGGTTTAGTGGGTGCCTCCACTCAGCTTCTTTTCTAATCTGCTACATGTGGTTGTTCCACAACATCCTAAAGATCAACATGAGGATCCTCCTTAGGAACTAGAAGCTCCTCCTCTAGTGGGATACTCAACTCTCTCTCTAAAGAGCATCTCGTAGCCTTATCCTCATCAAATTTGACATCTCTCCTCATGAATATCACCTTGAGTGAGGGAAAATACACCCTATAGTTATGGGGTGTCTCTGTGTATCCTATATAAACTCTCATCTCAACTGTAGACTCGAGTTTCTTTCTATTATCCTTGGAGACATGAAAATACGTAGTAGCTCCAAAAATTATCAAATGAGATACATTTGTCTTTCTCCCATAGAAATCTTCTTCGAGTGTGATCATGCCAAGTATTCTATGAGGACCCCGGTTCTGCAAATAAACTACGGTGTCGCCTTCTTTTGCCCCTAGATGCAATGGAAGCCCCTAATCATGCAACATGGCTCTTGTTTCCCCCACTATGCTTCTGTTCTTTCTTTCAGCCACCCCATTTTTTTGTGGGCTATGGGATGTTATCATTTCTCTTCTAATACACTTTTTAGCACAAAACTCCTTGAAGGTGCTAGAAACATATTCTCCTCCATTATCACTTCTCAGGGATTTCAATTTCTGACCAGTCTCCTTTTCTATCAATGCTTTGAATTCAACAAATTTTGAGAATTCTTCCCTTCTTCCACATGAACAAGATCCAACATTTCATTGAAAATTCATCAAAAAAATTAACATAATGCCTATGTTTTGTTGTAGAGGTTGTAGAAAATGCTCCACATACATCATAGTGGACTCGCTCCAAGGTTTCTCTAGCTTTTCTATCACAACCCTGGAAGGTGTATTTGAAATATTTCCCCAATGTGCATCCCTTTCAGACATCATGTTGGTCAAGGGTGAATTTCGGGATACTGGTGTAATCTGTTTCATGGTTTTCAAGGATCCATGGTGTAAGTTCCCCATGTGCCTGTGCTAGATTTCTCCAACATCTCGACTCAACACCTTTTTTTCCTTGTTGTTAAATGCAGTGCAAGCTTCCACCTCAAGTTTGTATAGGCTCTTCACACAAACTCCAATATGTTTCACCTATATGGTAGATACATGTCTCAAAAAGGATATCCCCTTACTAAAAACAACGTTGTAGCCATAATCCTCCAATACAACTACAAAGATCAAGTTCTTCTTCATCCAAGGTACATAAATGACATCTTTCAAATGAAGGTGGGAATCTGAATCCCTCTCAAAAGTTTCAATACCAATTCCTTTGGTATTTCCCATCATCCCCAAGTTATATGTGCATCTGGAGGTTCTTCTCCTCTAGCCTATAAGAGAATTATTTTCATCTTATCATATAGAACGAGGCACCTGAATCTAGATACCACACACTCCCCACTACATTTCTCACCATGGATTCAATCAAGGTGAAGTCTAATTCAAATTTTGAGGCAAGTGCTTCACCTCATGCTCCTCCTGAATGCTTCTTGTCAGAATTCTTGTGCAGTTGGTTTGTTGCATAGTGCCTGAATTCATGGAATTCAAAACATTTTATCTTGCTCAAGTCCTTCTTCTTGCCATTGTTTATCCTGGTCTTTAGTTTTCTTTGGTCCTTCTTTCCCTTACCCTTATTTCCCTTCCCAACCAAGGAAAAATTATCTTCCTCATTTTTTATGTTACTCCATCTCTAATGTTCTGTCAAATTTGTTCCTGCACCAAATTGGACCAAAATCTCTCCCATTTTGGTAATTTTTCCCTTCCATTTACAGATTCCTAGTAGTTGTGCTTGAATTTTGGAAGGCATGGGTGAGATATTATCACTAGTTCTGAGGAGGGAATATTTTCTCCAACTCCTCAAGGCTAGACTCGACACTGAGTGAACATGGAGAGGCAATGTGGAGTGGTTTCTCCTTTTTGCATGCAGATGTTTCTCAGATTTTCCCTCAATTCCAATTTCCTGGCATCACTATTATTTTCGAATAAATCAGTGAGGGTCTTCCACATAGCAAAGGGATTATCCTTTCCATGTAAATTTTAGGCTATGTCGTCTCTCACGCCCTCCAGGATTATCCTCCTAGATTTTGTGGTATCTTTCTTCCACTAGGCTAATTGTTGTGCATACGATTTTGTTGGTGGTGGAATGCAATTTTGGTGTATTCAAACACTCCATTATCATCGTGTATATATTTCATCATGTCCTTCCAAGCTATGAAATTTGAGGTTCCCTCTAAGGAATACTCCAATCTCAATCTGTTGAAATGCATTTTCCCGCACAGAAGAAAACCTGCTTCATTGAATCTGCAAATCGAAATATTTTAAGGAGAAGATCTATTGATTGGTTTGTAGTGTGATTTTTGCTTTGATACCATGTAGAAATTAATAGGAACTTTCTACTACTGATGAATTCAAACTGAAAACGAGACATTAAAAAATTCCTCTACTATTATGTTGAATGGAAATCACAAATTAGATACATGTGAAATGACATGAAACCATTAAAACACCACAAGAAGACAATGATTTACATGGGGAGCATAACTTGTAAAAACCCCTCCACTACTTTTAATTAATAAAATGAGAATGAGAAATTATTTTCAATTTATAGCTTTTATCTTAAAGCAAACCCTGCACTATAAATATGTTCTCCTGCTGATTTGACTAAGGCACGAGTCAAATTTAGCCTTTCTTGCTACAATTCCTAAAAGAGAGTTGATTTTAATTAAATGTTAATTTTTAGAAGTGATAATATATCTATATAGTAATGTTTTATTAAAAGATAATATTTATATTTCACTCTAGTAATAATTGACTTTTAAAGGGTCATAGGGGAAGAAAAATGCTCTGCACCAGGCCGATCGCCATGACCTAGGGTTTGGAGGTTTCAACGTAGGCTGCCCCAAGTATACCTCCCTCCCAAACCGTTAGGTTGCAATCACTCTCTTGGTTAGCCTTGAGGTTCACCTATGACAGAAACCAATGGGGGGACCACTTCTCCTCCCTTCACAGGCCAGCCTCCCACAGGGGCGGCCGCAGGGGCTAATATCGACAGTCAGCAAAACTCTGGCCTATCTCATGACACTTCAAGGGCGACTCCCTCAGCTCAACAGAAAGCTACAACAACAGCAAAATAATTGAATATCACGTCAGCCACATGCATTATGAAGAACCTCAAAAGAACCATGATCGAGCTCCCTGCGCACTGCATCAATGAAAAAATACAGTTTATGAAGGATCATGCGTTGATAGGAAAGTTCATGGGTTTCTAGCCCACTGAAAAATTCCTCCGAGGATGGATAGATTCCAAATGGAAACTCAAGGGTGATATTGACCTTCAGTTGTGTGCTAAAGCCTTCTTCAATGTGTTCTTTACCTGTATTGAAGAAAAAAATAGGATCATGGACGAAGGACCCTATTTCTTCAACTCTGCAGGCGTATACCTCCGCCATTGGATTGAGTGTTTCAACCCAGATAAACAAGATCTTACATAGGCCCCGGTCTAGATCCGGCTCTACTCCCTCCCCCAGGATTACTGGTATGAGCTGACCCTCAGGGACATAAGCAATGCCCTAGGTGAATTCGTCAAGACTGCGGAGGCAACAAATATGAACCGTTACATCTCAAATCTTCGTCTACATGAACATAGATGAGTCGCTACCAAGCGAGGTAAGTCTACTGCATGAAGATTTTGAATGGATAAAAACTGTAGATTATGAGCATGTTCTTTTTAGATGTTGGAGGTTTCACCAATGTGGGCACCTATTCATAGACTGCACTGTAAACAAAAAATCAAAGGCTAAAAATGAATCAAATAACCAAGCAACGGAACGGTTCACAAAGGTAGCAAGCAAGAAAAGGCATAACAAGAGAACTAACTCTCACCATAACAAAAAAGGCCCTGTGAATAACAATAGCTTCGCAACCCTAAACCAGCTGAGTGAAAATGAGAATGAACCAGCCCAAGAAGCAAGGTGAACCTCGCAAGAGCAGCGCCAGACCTCCAAGAAACAACAAGACAAGATCCAACCTGAGGCCTTTCTGAACCCCCAAACCCCTAGCCTCGCAGGGGACAACTCTGCATCAAAGGGTAAAGAACAGGTGTTGGAGTCAATCCCAGAAGCTATGGAGGAAGAACCAAAGAGCATTGATCTTGAAGGCCTGGACCTCATAGGGTTAGAGGATGCATGCAATAAGAAGGACTTTTGCTTAATATCTGACCAGCATCCAAAAGCTCGAAGAAATCCTCACTCGAGCACACGTCTCCGGGAATTTAGGGGGGTACACTCATAAATACAAAATATTTTACAAAATAATCCCGCAAAAGAGGATGGAAAACAGTGCTGCAAAGAACAGTAGAAATGGGCAAAGAAATGGTAGATTCTGGGAAATTCCCAAAGTCAACCCAATTTTACGCCTACACTACCAACCCTCCTCAATGAAAATTATCTCATGGAACATAAGAGGGCTCAACAACCCCACCAAGCACAGTATCATCAAGAAAAGAATCATTGAGGAACACCCTGCAATTTTCTACATGCAGGAAACCAAATGCTCAAGCTCCACTCTGGAAACAATCGTCAAAAAGATATGGAAAGGATGCAGAACAATAGAGGTAGATGCCAATGGAGCTTCTAGAGGACTGGAAATCATATGGAATCCCAAAATCATCTCCCTAGACAACTACCATGCCAATAGTCATTTCATTCATGCCAAATTTCACCTGATTGGATCAGACATCCATGGCTTGCTAACAAATGTCTACTTTCCCCAGAATCTTCACAGAAAATGGAGCTTCTGGATAACATGGATGAGCTTAATAAACAGAGATCTCTACCACTCTAGCTACTAGGAGGAGATTTCAATATGATAACAAATCTACAGAAAAAGGGAGGAAGGCTGCATCTTGACATGGACAATAATGGATTCAAGAACTTCATCCAAGACAATAACCTCATAGACCTACAAACTTCCAATGGCATCTTCACCTGGAACAATATAGGAGGAGGTACCCATCAAATTTCTTCCAAACTGGACTGGTTTCTCATCACGGAAGACTTCTTATGTCTGGGGGATGATCTAGTAGCCACCGTTATCCCAGCCGCTGGATCTAACCACTAGAGAATATAACTTCAATGGTTAATACCAGGTACGCCTGCGCCCAAGCCATTCCACTTTGAACATTGATGGCTCAGAAATACAGGGTTCAAGGAAATGGTCTTTGATTGGTGGTCCTCCCTTTTACCACTGCAAGGAACAAAAATGCACCACTTCCAGATAAAGTTGAAAATTCTCAAAGGTAAACTGAAGGTGTAGAACAAATCCACCTTCGGCAACATCTTCAAAGATAAAAGTGAGCTAGAAGAGAAAATGAAGAAGCTTCAACAAACTATCATCATGGAAAGCAACTCAACTGATTCAGAGAACCAAGAGAATATATTAACCACTCAGATGGAAGAAATCCTATGGAGACAAAAATCTAGGATCTGTTGGCTCAAAAGGGAGAACGAAACACAAAGTTTTTCCATCGCTCCACCATTCAGCACAGGATGCATAATAGAATCACAATTCTAAAAAATCAAAATGTAGAGCGTCTGTAAAAGCAAGAGGACATCACGGAGGAGCTGCACAACCACTTCAAGGATATTCTTCACGAACCTAATCATCAGAGGCATGAGGCAATAGGAAAAATTACCCAGCACATACCTAAGTTGGTAACGAAAGATCACAACCAGACGCTGCTCAAAGCCACTACTCTTGCTAAGGTGAAACAAGCATTATTCCAACTGAAGTAAGGGAAAGCTACGGGCCTTCATGGATTCACCACCAAATTCTTCCACTTATTCTGGGAAACCATCAAAGACGAGGTTTGGGGTGTCATTGAGGAATCGTGCACCACTCACTGGCTTCTTCCAGCTCTCAACGCCACCTTCCTCACTCTTTTACCGAAAGAAGAAAATTTTTCTAGGCCAAGTAAGTACAGGCCCATAGCACTGTACAATGTCATAAATATAAGATAATTTCCAAAGTTATTGGTAGCAGGCTGAAGCAGCTCCTTCCCCTGATCATCTGCCCTCAGCAAATGGGCTATGTAGAAGGAATTCAAATCCTTAATGGCATCATTTTAACCCATGAGGTCATTCATCTCTTAAAACCTCCAAAAAATCTGGTATGCTCCTCAAAATCGATCTATCTAAGGCTTTTGACATACTTAGTTGGGACTACATTAAATATGTTCTTCTTGCCTTTGGCTTCAGCCACACCTGGGTAAGATGGATCATGAGCCTCATAACCTCCCCGTTTCTTTCCATCTTCTTCAATGGTATACCTTCAGCAACCTTCAATCCCTCAAGAGGTATTAGACAAGGGGATCCCCTTTCGCCCTTCATTTTCATCATTATGGCTAAAGGGTTGGGCCGCCTTCTCAAAAGCTCTGTCCATTCAGGTACTCTGCAGGGTATACCCCTCCACAATATTCCTCCCACTTCCCATCAACAATTTGTGGATAAAAACATGCTAATGGGATACCCCTCAGTCCAGGAAGCTTGCTCCCTCAAATCTCTGCTAGACTCCTTCTCTGAAGCTTCTAGTACAAAGGTCAACCCTGAAAAATCACAAATATTCTTCCTCCACACCCCCCTTATAACTCGGTGAAATATTTCCCACATTATGGGCTTCTCCGTAGCCTCCTTTCCCTCCAAATACCTTGGTGCCCCTCTCACAGCCATTGCCATTAATCATTCCTCATGGTGAGTGTTTCTGGACAAAATGGAAACTAGGCTATCCAACTAGACCCATCACACTCTCAATATAGCAGGATGTTTGGTACTCATCAAAGCAGTTCTTTAGTCTCTCCTCGTTAACCTCTTCTCAGTACTCGCAAGCCCCAAATGGGTCCTTAAGGCCATGCACAAAATAAAAAGGAATTTTCTGTGGGGTGGTACCAAAGAGAAAAATAAATGGGCTTTAGTCAACTAGAAAGAAGTATGCACTCCAAAAATTCATGGGGGGCTAGGGCTGCGAGATCCAAAGCACAACAACAGTATCATGGGAGCTAATATCTGGTGGAAATGGGTTTCCAACCCCCACACTCCATGGGCTAACTTGTGGGCAACCAAATATGCTAGCACCTGGCCCAAGGAGGACCTTATTAGATTCAACATAGATCCAGAGGATCTCAAATATGGAAAGCAGCAAGAAACAAAAAACAGTTGATATAGACCCACAGCTTCTGGGAGCTGCACAGTGGCTCTCAAGCTAGTTTCTCGAAATATTCTTGGAAGCAACTGCATAGACTCTCTTCCATCTTCCCCAGACCACTATGGAGCACAACATTATAGGCAAGGTAGAGGAAGTGCGTACAGGATTTCTGGACTGATGACACAACTCAGGGATACAGGAACTGGATATATACGAACAGATGGCAATAAGACTGGAATAATGAAAATCACACAGAAATTTGGGAGTATCTAAGCACTAAAATAAAAATTAAAACCCAAACAGGACCTAATATCCTTAGATGGGGTCACACACCAAGTGGCAACTACTCTACCAAGGAAGCCTACAACCTCTTACATCAGCAGAACCCAGATCCTACCAATCTCATCTAGAAGAAGATATGGTCAGCCAAGCTCGGGCCCAAAGTAGCTACCCTTTTATGGTTGCTTAGTAAACGGCGCATCCTCACATGGGAGAATCTATTGAAGAGAGGGTTTGTAGGACCCTCAAGATTCCCTCTATGCCAGGAGAATTTTGAAACCATCGACCACTTGTTGGATCTATTCCCTACTTCCAATGCCCTGTGGGATAGAATTGCAATCATGTGCAGACGCACCAATAGAGAAAGGGGCAACACCATCAATAGGTGGACGAACAATCCTTATTCCAACAACCTTTTGAACAAACTCTGGCAGATAATTATGGGCCTACTAATCTGGAACATATGGAAAGAAAGGAACAGTCGGATCTTCAAAGACAAAGTATCCACCCAAGAGAAAATCTGGGCAAGGATACACGGCAACCTCACTGAAACTTTGGCCATAACTTCCTGGAGCCAGGAGGATATCCCCACAGACACTACGAAGCGTAACATATTGATAAACTAGAATATGAGCATAAATACCCCCCTAGAAGCCATCCCAAGGAGCGTAGGAAGAACCCCTGCTCCTCAAAATTGGAAGCCTCCCCCAAATGGCTTCTTAAAATGTAACTTCGATAGTGCATCCAAAGGAAACCCAGGAATGTAGGATTCAGAGGTATCTTCAAAAACTACCAGGGCGAGCCACTTCTGATCTACTATGGAAACATAGGATGGGATAGAAACAACTCCGCGGAGCTTGAGGGACTCATCCAGGGCATCTACAGAGCAGTTGAGTTTAACTATTTTCCCCTAGAAATAGAGGGAGATTCGAAAATTATTACTCTGGCGGCCACAAGAATTCTCCATGGCGCTGCTTCCACAAAGGTATCCACCAGTTGAAGGCTTGCCCATAGGCTCAAACTTTTAGAACAGCTAATACACAATCACAGAGAAATAAAATTTCACCATGTACACAGGAAAGCAAACTCAGTGGCAGACCTCCTCGTGAACAAAGGGGTGGAAAGTCACAGAGAGTTGCATCATTCCAATCTCACCAAGGTTGAGGATGATTCTTTGAGAAGAGAATGCCGAAATCTCATTCAAAAATAACTTCTCTCCCTGGATGTGGGTGACAACAAAAGTACGCATGATAACTACCTCTGCCATGCTCAAGATAATGAAGATCTGTAGAGCAAGTCCTCACTCGATGTGGAACCACACTCTAGCAATCATCTGCATGAGATGACAAAGATAGGACATAATGAAGATACACTTGGACAGCATCACCCCTCTAGGGTACCTCTCTGCCGCAATCGTTTTGAATGATCACCTGGATTGACATGTCGCTCACCCATAACTCTTCACATGTGCCTCCTCATGAAAATCGTTACAGCACGCAGCTGCGTGTGAGGCACAATAATGCTCAGCCCCTTGGCATGTGTCACGGGCCTATTAAATGGAAGGACCTCCAGCACAAAGAGACTCATATTTTGTTCCTTCGGGTTTATATGTTTTTACAGTCCTTGCCCTCCTAAGTGCCCAGTCTATCGCGCAGCCTCCCCCCTAGTGCTGCACTACATATAATTCCTCGGGTTATGCTCCCTCCAGACTGCGGGACTCACCCCATTTCCTTCTATCCTGCCAGTTTCATAAGCCTGGGTGCTCCCATTATCCTGCACCCCTTGCTGCGCATTCCCCTTCAGTGCACCTCCCCATCCAATAGCACCTTGCTTTGCACCGCCCTCCTTGCCGTGCATTCCCCTTGCTTCGCACCTCCTCTGCTTCAACTGACCATGGCACCTAGGTTGCGACAAAGAACCATCAAAGGAGGCCAGAGAGGTGCGCTCCTTGGTTGCTACCACTAGGGGCCTGATAATTGCTTGGAATCTGTTGAAGGCTCCTCCTCAAGCAGTCACGCTAGAGAGGCTCCCCATAGCCTCGAACTTGGCTAGGAGGAGGAGGCCCCCTCACATGTTTCACAGAGAGGCAGAAGTGGACCAAGGAAGTCCACCATTGCACACCAAGATCACCCCTTTCCATGCAAGACCGAGCCTCTTCCGAATCAGGAAGATGATGTGGATGACATATATGTTTGGATAATGGACTCAGAAGGTACTTAGATGCGTGCCCCTGATGCTGAGTACCCGGTGGCCCCCATCCTCTGCGAACCGCTCTCCAAGCCTCTGCGTCTACCCACCATTGAAGAGGAAGTTGTTGTGTAGGCATACGCCTATCCCATAGTGGAGGAAGATCCAGACAGCGATGATGAAGCCGAAGACTAATGACTGCGTAGTAACTCAGCTTTTCCTATTTTTTTTCATGCTTTCTATTATCACAAAATTTCTATTTTCACTAGTGCTACATCACAGTTTGTAATTTTATGTTTCATGTACTTTCTGAGCTGGTTTCCTCCACGGAGGCAGCCCCTTGTCTGCGCAACAAAGGTTGGGATTGGTTAAGCGCAGCTTACCAAATCAGCCTATAGCATATGTATTATTTCCATTTTCGAATTAATATAGATTAGCCTCATTTACCAAAAAATAAATAAATTGAAGTTTATAAAGCTCACGAGGCATAAAAAAGATGGTCACGAGTTGTTTTATTAAAGTACTCTGTAGTGTAAAGGTCATCGGTTCAAAGTTTGTGGGAGAAAGTCCAGCCATACTAAGGGATAGTGTGGCTTGGGTCGGGGGAAATCCCTCGGTAATTTTGACATCTTATATGCCCCTGTATCATGACTACTCAAGCCATAGGTTAGGTGTGCTAGTCATATGAATTTTAAAAAAATGAATTATAGCCCATAATGAACATAAGCTTGGAACAATTTTGAATTGAGTGATGAGATATATTGAGAATATCATCAATTGCAACACTTGTAGCATGAGTTGGTGGCCAATCATTGAATAAACTATAACTAGAGACAACACCAATATGTAACCCCATTAGATAATGATCCTTTGAATTCTCCCAACCCTCTTTTCTCGCATGCTTTTGTCACTCTTTACTATGCGATATGTTCAAAATGGTTCTATAATCATGCCTAATACAAATGACATCTCAACTCATGAGTGCTTCTATTCATTACTCATCATAATTGGATAAGGTTGTGGATGAATAAATGTTAGCCCTCCATTAGAATGGATACACTATAAGTAGTATGTTTACAAACTCTTATTGCATGCTCTCTCCATCATCCTTATAAGTCTAGTTATTGACCCACAAGTATAAATCCATTAGTAGTTGTCTAGCTTTTATCTTTCAATCTATAGTCATAATGTTAGTTGATTCTTGGCCCATTAGCTTGAGATGATTACAAGGTATCAATTAGGTTTAATCTTTACTCTAGTTTGTTTAACGCCTAGTATGCTCCTCCTCTTGCATTAATGGAAGGTTTTGTTCCCATTCTCATATTCAAAATCCCTAATATTCAAAGAGATATAACTAAGGAAGGCAAGAGTTCCAAACACCCATCCACCAAGAAAATATAAGGATACTGACGAGTCTATGAGGGACCCAGAAAATGTAATGTTCCCCCAACCTTTAACAAATATTACTATAATGAGAATGGTTCAGAATCAGTTGTCTTTGAGATAGGCATCGTGTATTTATTTATAATCTTATAACAAACAAAACCACTCTACGTTTAAGCACTTTCACTATAAGATAGCCTTCTCTAAGGTTTCTATGTTAGATGAGGAAGCCTAGATATTAGCAAAGTCTAAGAAAATATAGGACCCTCCTCTCTCTATTTTTCATATGGAAGACCCCATGAATACCCAAGGTAAGCACACACTCTTCAAAGGTACTCTTGACGCAATTTAATACATAATATCCTTTGTTCCTTTTAGCATGTATGCTCAAAAGAAATGCAAGGAGATATTTATTGATATAATATCCTATTTGGAAAGGACTCTCATGCTTCTTTCAAATGATCTACTTAAATAAAACAAGGAGCTCCCATAAGTTAAATTCCTCTAGTTTAAACTATTGTAGAAGAATTGAGGTTCAATAAATGTAGTGAAATACAATGTTTAAATTTCAGCCTAAAAGTGCCCATGAAATTTTCACGTAATTTCCATGTCATAATATGTAAACCAATCAAAATCCTTTAAATTTAAAAAGAGATACATGTAAATATTTTGGAGGCAAAAGAAGAAAAACAGCTTTTATTACTTGTATTTTTAGCTTATCTCCTTATATGTTTACCCAAATTTCAAGTGTAGACACTCATTGGATGTAGAATTAAATTCCACATCCAATGAGTACCGATTATGTATACTTTTGAGAAAACCCACATTGACAACAATTGAAGATACATTTAATAAGTGTGTTCAATGAAATTTTTAAATATATCTTCAATTTTTGTCAATGTGAGTCTTCTAAAAAGTATGCATAATGGGTACTCGTTGGATGTGGAATTTAATTCTGCATCCAACGAGTGTCTACACTTGAAATTTGGATAAATCGATAAGGAGATAAGTAAAAATTACAAGTAAAAAAAGTAGTTTTGATATTTTCCCTCCAAAATTCATAACTTTTATTTTATTTTTCCTTAAGAGGCCACTTTTAGGCTGAATTTTCCTCTTATGTGGCTAATAAAGAAGGTCACTTATTTTCTCATGATAATTAGATTTTTTACTCTCTTTTTTAGATTGAACCTTTAGATTGGGCTTATTTTTGGTGTTTTTATTGTACTTTCAACATGCACTAATTATAACATTGAGTTCTCTTTTAAAATTTTACATGATCCATGAGTTCCTTCTTATGTACATAGATAATGGGGTAGTAAGAGAAAATGGAGTTAGATATGGAGAGGTGAACACTAAGATACAAGTATACGCACACCAAAACTATTATGTATTTATGTGCACAGATAATGGGGTAGTAAGAGAAGATGGAGTTATACATAAAGAGGTGAAACACCAAGGAACAAGGATATTCACACCACAACCTATTAACCATTATGTTAATAAGAGGCATCGTTCTCTTATGGGTGCCGCCAATGGCATAAGGATCATGGTATATTGGAGCTTATATGTTATTGTGGGCCACATCTCTTAACCAATATTAGATTACTTGTTTGTATAAATAGGTTTATGTTGTAGAAACAATTCCAAGGTGAAAAAATTTAAGGCGTATGTGACTTAGTAATGGGTATTTTTAGAGATCCACGTAAAAGGGGTACAATATAGTGATGTTAGCCTAGGAATTTTTTAACTTTTGCACAAAGAGATGTGAGAATGGCCTAGAAACAAGGATAGTCATATTGGGTACTCGTTGGATGTGGAATTTAATTTTGCATCCAACGAGTGTCTACATAAAGAGGTACTCGTCCTTAAGAGGCCACAACCTATTCTCTTTTTATGTACATAGATAATGGGGTAGTAAGATAAGATGGAGTTATACATAAAGAGGTGAAACACCAAGGAACAAGGATATTCACACCACAACCTATTAACCGTTATGTTAATAAGAGGCATCATTTTCTTATGGGTGTCACCAATGGCATAAGGATTATGGTATATTAGAGCTTATACGTTGTTGTAGGCCACATCTCTCAACCAATGTTAGATTAATTTTTTGTATAAATAGGTTTATGTTGTAGAAAAAATTCCAAGGTGAAAAAATTTAAGGCATATGTGACTCAGTAATGGGTATTTTTAGAGAGCTATGTAAAAGGGGTACAATATAGTGATGTTATCCTGAGAATTTTTTTACTTTTTCACAAAGAGATGTGAGAATGACCTAGAAACAAGGATAGCCACATTGTAACCAATCAACCATTATGTAAGCAAGAGACTCATTGACATAAATATCATGATATTTTTAATAGGAAACCATATCTCTTTATTCAAATAACTTTCTTTAATAATAATAGTATTAGATAAGCTTAAGGGTTAGTTCAATTAGTTGAGGCCTGTAACACCCTCCTCGCACATTTACCCAAGCTAACTGATCCACTCAAGTAAACATGTGACAAGAGGCTACTATGATGTGATTCAACTCCCCATGTACACTTAAGGAAGTGGAACTCACATAATGAAACCAAATTGACATTCCACACATGATACAGAACCTTTAGGAGCCAACCAACCCTTCCAAGTGGCCAACCCCTGAGACAACTTTAAATTTTACTGATATGGACCCTTAGTCACTCCCATGAAAATCCATGCATGCGAAAAAGGCCTCCATTCTCTCCCACAGCAAGGTATGCCAACGACTGTGGACTTTTTCAGCCATTTATGTGCCATCAACCCCAGATTCTGAGCCACTTTTTCAGGGCTAAGTCTCATGCCACTTCACAGAACTCCATGAAACCTTCAGAAATGAATAATAACAATGGAACAAAGCTACTAATGCAATCACTGGTACAAATACTTGATATGACCCTTACTATCCATGATAGGAATTTCGTCAAACATGTGACAAATAAGTAATCTATAGGCCATAACAACAAATATGAGAATAGGGCTCTCATACTTATTTGAGATTCGTAAAGAAGCAATGTTGCCTTATCACAGTAGATGCATTATCATCTATTAGGACATATATACATTGTATATTAATTTAATAATCAAAACATTATGAAATCCATACATTAAGGTTGCATTCATTAATAAGAGATTCTTATCCTTGGTATTTCATGTGTAAATGTACTAGTTCATATGTGGTTTTTATGGGCAAAATAAATCCATTCCCGACCTTCCCTTCTCTACTACACAATCCCTTGGGTAATTAAATCATCCTCTTCCATGCAGTCACACACCTTCCAAATTCCCTAGCATCCCCTTTCTCGGGCAATCCATCCCTTGACAAGGCTTTCTCGCATCAGAAGTTCAAACAACCAAGGCATGTATCTACCTCAAAACCATCATATCGGTCATAGTATGCTCATCAAAATCAATGGACACTATTGGGTACCAGTGTCCCACAATGGCCCTGCTCCTGAAATGTTTTACCAGAATATCTATACCTATTTCAATTCCTTTCATTGTTGTTGATGATTCTTGCAGTCAATTCCTACCACCCAACCAAGAAATTTCATGCTTTCTGGTATCAATCACATAATTTCCATTAGATTAAAAATAAATTGAAATAAATTCACATCATACCTCATCAGTAGCCCACCAATAAGGTACACTTGTAATTATTTTGTATTCCTGTTACAAAAGTCAAACTAGTTGTTTGATCAAATCATCATGTATAAACATATGACATGCAGTTAGCTCAAAATGCAATCATCACAATAAAAATCATAGACCATATGTAACCATCACAAACTAGAATCATAAATCACAAGTAATCATCATAAACCAAAATTATAGATCACATGCATAATAAAATGAAATAAAATACCAATACTTAACCTTCAATCAGTCTGTTTCTTCTACCCTTGTAGCGGTCCTTTCCGTATACACATTGGATCAGTTTCCACACCCGAAAAACACCCAATGCCTTCTCTTACACCACTTACACACAAGTGTGTGCATCACACACATACAATAACACAACATACAAAATCCTACAATACATGCACCTACACCCAACATACAACACATACACCTACACCCAGCATACAACACACTATATAACAAAACATATACACCTACATTTGGTGTATGACACAACACAAACACCTACATCTAGTGTACGACACAACGAATACACATGTCATGATACAATGACTACTTAATGCACATACACATTACCACACGTACACAAAACAACATGTACGACATGCACACAATACCACATGTGCACAACACAACATGTACGACATACACAAAATACCACATGTACAACATGTACACAGTACAACCTGCACACAACATCACCTACACAACATGTAAACATCACCACATGTACATAACACCACATGTACACATAACCACCTGCACAACGTGTACATAACACCACATGTACACATAACCACCTGCACAACGTGTACATAACACCACATGGACGACACGTACACATCACCACCTGCACACAGAACCCCATTTACAACATGTATACAACACCACATGCACACAACACCAAATGTACAATCATACACACAACACCACATGTACATTGCACCATATGTACAACATGCACACCAAGCCATATGTACACCGCACCGTGTATGAAATATGCACAAAGTATCATATGTACATAGCACTGCATATCCAACATGTACAAAACACTGCATATCCAACATGTGCACAACACCATATGTACAAAACACTACATAAACAACATTTACACAACACCATATATGCATTGCATTGCATAAACAACATGTACACAACACTGGATGCACACAATATCACATGTGCAACATGAAAAACATGTATACAACATTAGTACTGCACATCCATAGATGTCGTACGGTAAATTGCATGGGTGGTAGCAGATGTAAATTCCCTCTCGGGCGTTCCCGGGACCCAAGGCATAATTTCATATTAGCTGCAATTGTCACGGAGAAAACATACACATGTTCATGCTAATTATTGATTGACAAAGTAGATGAGATAAGAGTTTCCTCAATGTGTTTTCCAGTCTTGTTGGAGATCCCAAAGTAGTGAAGTGGAGGGCCGCTGCACTAGCTCCAAGATCAGATCCTATATGCAAACAAGATAAGAGAGTAATATTCACAGTATATCAAACTAAACAATAAAAAACTAGCATATAACTTAACATAAGCAAGTATGAATCTAAGCCACTTATCACATGTAGCTTTAAGAAAATGTATATATTAATGTAACATCAAGACAACCAAGTGGATAGAACATAGGTAGTTCTATATTATTAAATAAGTGAAGGAGGATTACAACCATATTAGCTTGACCAAGCCTCCCTCGATCCTTCAACTCCAATATATCTCTCTTCAACTCTTTGCTATGAAAATGCTTGAGCTATCAACTCTCAATGAATCATGCAAGCACTATAGCCTCACACTAATGAGCAATAATTCTTCAACCCTCAGACCTTTGTCACTATGCCCAAGCCTCTAGTTTATAGGAGTGGTGAGGCTTATCCTTTCCATTTCATCCATTAGCTTGAATAGGGTAAAAGCTAGGAGGTTTCCTTGCTTTATTGCTTTTTTCTTTCTTAGATAACTTAGATAGGTTTGTAAATGCCCATTATGAAGACCGATCTGCAGGTTTCCAACTTTTTGCACTGACTGATTAAGAAAAAGTCGGGATCTCAGTAAATTAACTCAAGATTTTCCATTTGAACTTCATGAAACATGACTAACATTTCCCTTTAGGAAAAATAATGCGTTAACCTAGGAACTATTTCCCTATGCAAGGGGCTAGGCAACGTTATAACTCTTTTTGACTATTTTTGGGGTGTGTTACCCCGGAAAATAGGCCTATGACTTAGGTATTTTTTTAAGCCAAAGTGTCCTTCTCCTCTGGGTTGATGAGCAGTTCATTTTTTTGTATAACATATGCTCCCTAAAGTGTGAGGTCAGAGACAAATATGATGGCCTAAATACTTTATGATTGAGAGAGAGAGAGGAGTTCCAGCATTGTGGGAGACCTGAAACAAGTAACATATGTTAAAAATATAAGAACCTTCCGAGATTCGGGCATTACCATGCTTAGTAGTTGTATCATAGTGATTTCTCAAGGAATAGATATGACCATTATGTCCATCAATAAGCACAATGTGGAATTTGTGTCATAATATGATCAATTTGATGAGTTGTCTCTGAAAAAAATATACACAGCTTGGGAGAGGAAACAAGGCTGAGTGATGCAAGCCTCTACCAAAGGTCTTGGTCGCCGCTTTCCTAAAATGCATATCTATGCACATGTGAATAAAGGATTTGTAGTTTAACATGTGATAAATCACATGATTACCATTCAATGGTGAAAATTGTTAACATATGCAAGGATGGCGACCGATAAGGATGATGGTCTCCAAGATGCATAGTACTAGAAAGTGTGAAAAATGGTTTTGATGTCGAACACTCATATAATTATTCAATTGGGAGTCAATGATGAAAACCCCCAATCAAACACAAGGTAACTTGCCACCGAGGTCTGCAAGTTCCAGGGTACTGATATGTTTCTGGATCATCCTCCAAGATAAGATGTTGAAGTCGATAGGAAGATATCTATCAAAGGTAGGCAATAAGGTGTCCTACATCAGTTGACACGAAATGGGAAAAGAATGATTTTTTTGGGAGATAGAGTAGAGTAATGGCTCAAACAGGCATAAGGGAAATTTTAGATATATGATAACTGGGTGGATACAGGAAGCATAAGATATATAGATCCCTTGAAAAATAGAAGGCATGAAATCCAGACTACTAGGAAGATTAGAATCAACAACACCGAAGAGTGTTAGGATACAAAGATGCACGAACATCGGAGTATGAAGGCTAAACTCATAGGATGGTAGGGTTCAATGAGAAGTTGATAAAGAGGAATTTTTTGAGGGGCTGCCATGTTTAAGGGATTGAAAAGGGTACTGCTACCAAAATATCCTTCAGAATAATAGATAGTGAGTCTCTGTTCTGTCCATTTTTTCCCCACCTGATTAAGTATAACGAGTCCATAAAGGTAAGCTCGATGGTATTTTCATATTTAGAGAGTCTGAAAAGATTGTAAAGACAACTCTAAGGTTTACCTTTTTCATGGTTGATGACCAAGTGCGACAAAGGGTTAATATTATGCCCGACATAGATCTTTTCCGTAAGTTAGTCCATTGAGTCCTGATAAAGTGATAAACCTATGTTCAATTCTGCTCATTTTGTTATGAGTACCCCATTTTATTACAAGTACCTCATCTTGTTACGAGTACGAGGAGACAAAGTAAAATTGATATTCTTCGTGAACTTTTAAAGAGTTAGACAAAGAAAAAGTGATATTCTTGGTGAAATTTTAACAATTCATACGAAGAAAAACTTGATTTGTATTTTTCAGTTTTTTAGGAGCGAGAAAAAGAGGGAAAAGAATTTCTCAATATCTTCTTCGTGGGAGTTTAACGAGCCTGAAGAAGGAAACTCTAGGATTTTTCGGTTTAAGAGCGAGAAAAGGTCCCAAAAATAATATGCTCATATCTTCTTCATAAGAGTTTAACAAGCCTGAAGAAGTAACTCTAGGTTTTTTCAATTTTACAAGCTAGAAAAATTCCCTAAAAAGAAGGCTTGGGGGTTTTTTTAGTTTTACAAGCTAGAAAAAGTCCCTAAAAAGAAGGCTCGGGGGATTTTTTAGTTTTATGAGCTAGAAAAATACCGTAAAAAGAAATATCTTTCTTCTTTGTGGTAGTTTAACAAGCCTGAAGAAGGAAACTCGAGGTTTTTCGATTTAACGAGCAAGAAAAATACCATAAAAAGAATGCTCGAAACTTCTTGATCTCATACTCATCAATAGAAGGGTCTATTTCAAGGATTTCCTCATAAGACCAAGTGAAAACATCGCAAAATTCCTTAAAAAGGTAGGTGAAGCGTGCAATTTCCTCAGGATTGTAATCTTCTCCAATCTGAATGTTTTGCACGATACCTGTTTTGACCGAGATATCTATGAGCATAGTCTTCGAAATATTTCCCAAGTTGCCTTCTGCATCGATATTCTAGATAGTCATATAAGCGAATAGAACAATCTCAAGCAGGTCAAAAGGCAAGATTTGTATAGATGACGCGTCTGAATCAGATACTGAAGCACGATGATGAAAATAATCCTAAGGTTTCTCTTCTAAAGACATGATCTCTTGAATAGCTTCAATCATAGGTAGGACTTCATTGAGGATATTCTTAGAAAGAGTCATGATGGGAGAGGGGACGGTACGATCAGTTGAAACCAAAGAAACGAAGAAATCAAATGCATATTGGATGGCTTGATAAGCCAACTCAACTGGTTGAGGCGGCATTTTTTCTCCATAGGAATCAATGTTTGAAGGGGCCGGTAGGATCCATGGATCGACAGGGCCATAAGGAATGGTCGAGATCATTGAAACCGTTTGTGGAACCTCCGGCGGTGGGAGAGGAAAACAACCCAAGAGGGAGGATCCCTTCAGAAGACCAGTACCAACACTTACACAAGAGTCATGAATTCCTCCTACTAGGGGTACAATGTTGTTGGAAAATGTGGAATAATCCAAGGTGCAGAAGGATAGCTAATCCACTATAACTATTTTCCCATCCAGAGCAAAGAGGATGAGTTGGAAGACTGAAGAGACAATGGCAGTCATGGCGTAAGATCAACTGCGACCTAAAAGTAGATTATAGTCGAGATGAAGATCTACGACTTCAATTTCCACTATTATCGTTTTCCCACTAAGAGTAATGGGGTAGCTAGCAAGGTACCATTTTGGGATGAAGGTGTGGCCATCAAATTCTTTAAGGGAATTCAACGTTGGAGATAGTGTGGAAGAACCCAGAGAAATTCAAAAAGAATTTGACATTACACAGGTCGAAGCACCTTCTTCAATGACAGTTCAATGGATAGGTCTTCCCTTCGACACAACTTGCACTTTAAAGGTGAGTTGATGGGAAATGCGAGGTTTGCATTTTTCCATATCAAAGATTTCTAGCATGGAATCCTGAGGGTCAATTCCACCAATTGCCAAAAGTAAAGCTTTCCTGTGTGTTGGTAATGTTTGCAACACTTCGAGAGAATACATAGTTGACGGTGCTTGCGCTAAATCTTCTAAAACTTTGTAGTTCTCAGAAGCATGTGCAAAAGTGTTATGTGTCATGCGACGAAGGGTCCCTTTGGGGGGGAGAATGACAAGGTTGACAACTGGCCTTTCGATATGAAGATCGTTAGGCGGCGATGTATTTTAACTCGACGTAATTTCTTGAGCATTATTGACTGGAGTTCCATAATTTTTGGCTCATGTTTGAAGTTCAACTATATCTAGGCCATAAACAGCTGAAGATCCTTCACCAGAAAGAGATGGATGAGAACCATCGTTGCCCCCTTGCGGGGGTTGTGGTGGGTTTGCAATAAGGTGTTGTTGTTGCTGAGAAGGGAAAGGATTGTTTAGTGTTGCAGGCGTGTTTCCAGTGTCCTTCTATGCAATAAATTATGTGCATTCCTGAAGATGAGGACATATGTACATCATGTGGTACTCCGCACAGATATTGCAAGGGAAATTGGTAGCTTTTTCCTTCCCTTTTTCACATTTGGTAGCAACTTTCTGATTGGAATTATTTTGCGTAATAGGTTCCTCCTCAGAAGGAGAGGTATTTTTCTTATTATTCTTGTTCTTACCACGACGTTTTTGTGTAGACTGCACAGAGTTTACCAAAGCAGCCAGAAGAGAAACCGATTAGGTATTAGAGGCGGTATTGGTAGCTAAAGATAGTTGGGCAACTTTCTTGCTGAGTTGTTTTACAATATACCTAGAGGTAGCGCGAACGAGACCGTTAGTATGTGCTCCAAGTTGTTGAGTATCGGGAGCATTAGAGTTTTGAGGGGCATGGGGGAGTAGATCATACAGTGTGCCAGATTCAAATAGATTAATTCTAGATGTTGTGTGTGACAGATGGATTGGTCTTCTGTGACCGCACCAGCTAAGGTAACATCCTTAGAAATGGGAGGCAGTAGCAAGTTGCAGAACCAATCTTCCAACAGGTGATCCAGAATTGGGGCCTTGACAAGCCTCCTCCTACGCCTCCATTCATGGATATGATCAGAGATGTGGGTGGTGGTGTCTTAGCGTAAGGTGGTGAGAAGTTCTATTCTGGTCTCGTAGCGGATAGGGAGTTGGAAGTGTTTCAGAAATTCCATTGTTATGGATCCGAAGGTATTAACTGATGCTCATGGTAAATCAATGTACCATTTGGCAGTGTTTCATCTGAGGGTGCGGGGGAAGAGTCTAAGCCAGATGTTGTCACCAACCATGGAATTCAATACAGACCATAGATGGTAGGTTGTGACATGTGTGGCTAGGTCATTCCCTTTTTTCCCTTCAAACTTGGGAATATATGCAGGTATCTTATGCGGTATAGGAAGCTAATGAAGGTTATGATTGATGGGATCGTTTGTCAATTTTTACAGATCCAGGATATCTAAAGTTTCCAAAAATGGAAATGGCGTGGGTGTCCCAAAATCTAACCAAAGAGGTGTTGGATGACCTATAGGACGTAAGGGTCCTCCCATCAAAGTGTTTCCAATAGGATATACAAGACTCATCGAATAATAATTTTCTTGTAGCAGTGGTGCAAGCATATAGGGTAGTTGTCTGTATGGGATGTTAGGCTAGGGTACAAAAGGTTGGTTGCCCCTAGGATAATAGTTTCCCCCTTGACCCAATTGATTTCGAGGAAGGGGTGCCCAAATGGACGTAGTAGTATTCGGTAGTGGGATACTGCTGGCCACATAATTAACAATTGGTGTATGACCTAAACCAAGAAAGTGACCACTAGAAGGATGCAAATCAATAAGTGATGGATCGAGTTGTCCTATAGACTGAAGGGGTGTGGAGGTGCCCCCTGGTATATATGTGTTGGGAAAACTTCCCCCAAGCACTTGGGCCTTGGGGTTTGAACTCAACAAAGGCTTCCAACCAAAAGGGTTACTGAAAGGATTCGTGCTAGCATTGCTATTGGGAGAAATATCCGGAGGTCTAGGAGCATACATGAAAGGAGTGGTGGTAGAGAGGTACTAAACTCCACTTACATATGGTATAACCAAGTTGTTGGGACTAGGCATAATCTGGCTAGTAGGGGGGCCTAACAGTTGCGTAGAACTAACAATAGGTGGGGGGGGAGGTGGAGCAAAGTTTTCCACAAAGGCCCATGACGCACTAGTTTCCATTTGGGTATTGGATGTGGGTATAGACAAAGACATCACAAGTATTGGTGCTACAAAGGATTGGTGAGCAGAGGATGATAAGGAGGTACAAATTCTTAAGTGAAAAAATCCTCAGGAAATATAGTGTCTTGCGAAGTGGCGTGTGAATCAATGTTCGACACTGGAGGTTGTTCTCCTGAAGAGGGAGAATCTAGATCGCCGAGGCTTGACAAGTCTTCCAAGGTCAGTGGAGGAAGAACTCTTTGTCATCTAGACAAACAACGAGGGCCGAAGGTAGCCACGACGACAAATAAATTTTATCAAAAGTTTTAAAATGACATTGTATTATAGTCTTAGTGATAACAAACCATCATCTAAAAAAATAAAAAAACTCTAAAAGACAATAAGCAAGCATCTAGGGGATATGACTCTGTCTAAGAACCACCACTCACTGGAGATGAAACCTAGTATTACAGTGGAAAACAGAGAGAGATGGTCATAATTACAATTACGATTACTCATCAGCTTCGATTGAACCCCAGATGATGGGGCCAAGTACTCACGTGAAGATTAGCACCCTCCCAAAAACCGAAGACGGAGTAGGTTCATTTGTTTCAGGTACCAAGGAAGCCCGCCCCAGGCACCTTGTGTTCTTCCCTAAATAGTCTGGCCACTAAGTTCACCTCAAATCATAGACACCATCAGGGGGGGTCACATTCGTGGACAATACACAGTATGGGCAGGACACCTAGATCCCTGATCCAATTCCGACATCCCCGAGGGGAACCCCAATATACAGAATACCCACTGGAAATGTAATCGAAGGCGAGCTATATTCTCTCACACCCCATTTTTTTATCGTTCTTAACTCCTTTGTGAGGGAGCGGTCCCGGATGATGTGAGTGTAGCAGGATTCTACTCTCTTTAATGACACTATTTTTCAGTTTTGTGATCTTGGGCAGTTTTCTCACCACTGCCTAACCCAAAATCCTAGCCTAAACTAATATGTGTGTAACAATCTAAAAAAAGAGTTGTTGATTGTTTTTATTAAATGCTTTATTTTTAGTGTACTTGTATTAAAGTCTTTGGAGGGGGAGTGGAAATATGGAATTTTATGTGACTCTAACACAAACTCTGCAGAATATGATTTATAATTTCGTTCGATGAAAGAGATTTTCTATAAGGAGAACTTTATTTATACATCCATGCAGTAACACACTTCCAACATGCAGTTCAAACACCTATAAAAGATGCAGATATACAATTCTCTCTAACAACTAACCAACCCAATATATAAACAGAACAAAATTAACTACATCAGAAAGCTAAAATAAATTTTTTCTTTTCTCTTTTTGGAAAGAAAATGCACTTAAGCTAACCTCCTAAAAATAAGAAAAAATAAGCATGGAAATAGACAACCAAGCACAATGTTTCATTTGCAGGAACCAGGAATAGACAGTAAGCCACCTATCAGCCCAAGAATTCATAGAACTGGGTGAGTGTTAAGAGTTTGGCTTAATAATGCTTCTTAACAGAGCAGCCAGGGTGTTAGTAGCTGGACTAATGCTCTGGTCACAAGCTTGAGGAGCATTATAATGCTCTGGATTGCACAGTCAGGGCACGCTATAGAGTTAAAGGCTGCAAAATCGAGTCAATCAGGGCCTGATCTGAAAATGTGAGCAACAGAGAAGGTTCTGAAGCACACTGAGTGGTCAGAATGGCAAGTAAGAAGAATGGGAAGTCATGGAAGGAGAGATATAGGAACTTGAAATCACAACTAAGAACTAAGTAGTAGTCCCTATTGGAGTCGTCAATTCTATTGTAGGGTAAATTACATGAATGGTATCGGATGTAAATTCCCTCTCGGGCCTTCCCGGGACCCAAGGCAGACTGTCATATTAGTTGCAACCATCACAGATAAAACATACACCTTTTAATGCTAACTATTGATTGAAAAAGTAGATGAGAGAGTATTTATCTCAATGTGTTTTTCGGTCCTATTGGAGATCCTAGTGTAGTGAAGTCGAGGACTGTTGTACTATCTCCAAGACTAGATCTTGTATGCAAGCAAGAGAAGAGAGTAATATTCACAGTATATCAAACTCAAAAATAAAAAAATAACATATAACTAAAGATAAGCAAGTATGAATCTAAGCCACTTATCACATGTATCTTTAAGAAAATGTATGGATTAATGTAACATAAAGAAAACCATGTGGACATAACAGAGGCAGTTCTATATTATTAAATAGGTGAAGGAGGATTACAACCATATCGGCTTGACCAAACCTCCCTTGATCCTTCAACTCCAACCTCTCTCTCTTCAACTCTTTGCTATGACAATGCTTGAGCTATCAACTCTTAATGAATCATGCAAGCACTATATCCTCACACCAACGAGAAATCATTCCTAAGCCCTTCGACCTTTGTCACTATCCCCAAACCTCCAATTTATAGGAGTGGGGCTTATCTTCGCCATTTCATCCATTAGTTCAAATAGGGTAAAATATAGGATGTTTCCTTGTTTTTTTTTTTTTCTCTTCTTATATTACTTGGATAGGTTTGGCAATGTGCATTATGAAGATTGATCCACGGGTTTCCAGATTTTGTCACCGACTGATTGAGAAAAATTTGGGATGTCAGTCAGTTAACTCAAGATTTCCCTTCAAACTTCATTAAACATGACTAATGCTTCTCTTTAGGAAAAAAATTTGTTAACCTAGGCACTAAATTCCTCTGCAATGGGGCTAGGCAGTTTTATAACTCTTTCTGACTGTTTCTGGAGTGTGTTACCTTGGAAATAGGAATGTGACTTAGGTATTTTCTTTAACCAAAGTTTCCTTCTCCTATAAGCTGATGAGGAGATCATTTTTCTATATAACAATAGATCACACACTAACTCTACCAAGCAACCTTGCTTCTAGTATCTTTCCACCATCCATGTGTGTCCCAACGTGTCGCAGATCACACTGATTTCATTCCGTTGATGTATCCCTTAGCATTACCCGTCCAAAACATAAACATAGGCATAGTACAATAATATAATATAAAATCATATCCACATGATATTGAGGCTTGTAGATATATCAATATTACTCTTCCCACTTGATTCCTAATAGCTAGGAACCTCTTCATGCCATTCACCTACATAAGCAATAATTCCTCCACAAGAATGATCTTGGATGACTTTGTCACACAATGACATTCATACATACATATATACATATAAACATCAACATAAAACAATCATGATCCCTCATGACCATGTCATATAACAACATATATATATATATATATATATATATATATATATATATATTAGCATAATCATGATCAAAACATAATTACCAGATACCATAAGGTCAAGGTCAAGAGAACCCCCTTTATCCATGCATCACATGCACAATATCGAGAACAACAATTCCCAACATAGCTAAGGCATATAACGCCTCAAATCCAATTTTTTTACCTTTCTTGTTACCTTTCTCATGATTGTCCTACCACTTTCCATTCATCCAATGGGCCCAACTAACCCATCGAATGTAAAATTATTACCTTTAGCTTCCCTTGTACATACACTGACCTTCATCTAAGTCTTACATTACAAGTTGTTGGGTTTCATTCAAATCACCTCGAGCTCCATTAACTTCCTCTTTCCCAACCTCTTCCCAAGACTCAAAAAAAATAAAAGGCAAGAACAAGAGAAAACAATAAGAAAACCATGAAAACCAATACAATACGATGCCATAAATAAAGTGGCATGATCATGCACTATACGCAATCAAGACCACAGATCAGGCACAATAATTCACAAAAGACCAAAAGCACGTGACTAACAACAAACACCATGACTCAATCTCCATGGTTCCCAAAGCTTCCAAAGTAAATCTTTCTTCAAGATTTCTTGGCAATCTATTTTGCCATGGAATCCCTGCATCACACTACCATAACCACACAACCCTTAGTGTATAAATAAACATAACAGTATACTATTTATCTTACCTTTTTGTGTCAAGAACATTGCCTTGTAACCGAACACATTCATGCCATCTCTCAAGGGACTCCAATTCCTTGATGGATCCAACCATACTGAAATCTAGTTGTTATACCTATCAAATACATGTTCATGAATATAGCACATATCCACATAATTTCAAACAATATCGGGGTTAAGAATACTTCTTGTATGCAAAGCACTCATTCGCTTGGAATTGCAATATCCAAACATAGTCAAAGGAATTCTCGCTTAATTATTTTCTTTTAATTTTTTACCTTATTGCAATCGAGTCTTATTATCTACTATCACATCACCCAATTTTTAGTTATATAAACAAATCAATTTTTACCTTGTCACACTAATACCAAGCATGTTTCCCTACAACTTTTCACATATGTCAATCACACATTCCAAAGATCAAGACATCATGTCTATAAATTTGAAATTTACATTTACCAAGACTTATAACCACATCATAATCAACAATCAACTCACAATCACTAGTCATAATACGACAACTAGCACCCACTTAAACTCAAGTACATATCAATCGTTCTAAACACATATGTGTTAGTGAAACCATATCAAAACAAGATCATTCCTTTGTGCAATATTACAAACACACATACTCATATCATGCAACTAATAAAACATTCAAACAAAAGATACGTGACATAGTAAACACCAAATAAATGACATAATAAACATTCAAGCACCAAGTAAACGACGTAATCAACTCGTACCTTAATGTATATCGAGGGAGGTTATCTTTTCCGCACAATAAATATAGATTAGCACTATATAACTTCACAACATATCAAATCAAACATAAATAAGGTCATGATGTCCATAATAGTAACTAGCTAACATGTTCACATCATAAACTCATAAACAACTGACATGCAAGTATAACAATCACATCTGGACAATTCAGTCTAGATTAGTACGACACAACATTACAAGTATATCTACTCATAACTAAATACCATAACTATAACAATATGCATGGGCAAATCGAAATTAGCATGATACATATAACATTAAGATCTTAGATTTAATGACCATAACCATCATGCATATGGCCATAATGCATATAACAACTAGTTACTATCCTTCATAGCTAACTAACGCATGTACATGTGATCACACTGATTATCTAACATATATCATACCTATAGTTTCAAAACCATAAACCAACAGACACGTACATAATCCAAATGCTTACAAAAACCATTAACCAACATACTTGCATTCCCAACATACAAGCAAGTGTGACTATCTGCTCTTACCCTGACGTTTGGTGTTGCAGCCTCACCTTGATGATCTGTGTCTCCTACTCTATCTCAACCAAGACATCAACATCATAATATACCAAGAACATCATGATGACATAAACTACATAATGAACACCACAATACATTCCTGGCCTACCATGCATGCATAACCATAACCATAACCATGAAAATGCATGCTTAACAACACATAGACACTGACATTCATAAAAAATGCATATACAAATGTTGTGCATTCATGGAAAACACATCCCAATCATCAACATTGCTAACCTTCACATGGCGACACAACTTCAACCATGACCACCACCATGCATACATAACATGCACATAAACCACAAGCATAAGGACACATATGCAACTGACATGTATGCATGACCAACACACCGCCCATCCAGTCCAAGGGGTGAACCATGCTCTGATACCACTCTATAACACCCTCCTCCTACATTTACCCAAGTTAATTATTCCATTGGGGTAAACATGTGACGAGAGGTTACTATGATGTGATTTAACTCCCCATGCATACTTGAGGAGCCAACCAACACTTCTAGGTGGCCAACCCATGAGAAAATTTGACATTTTACTGATCTGGACCCTCAGCCACTCCCATGACAATCCATGCATGCAACTCAGGCCATTTAGTCATTCCCACCGCAAGTAATGTGAATGACTATTGAATTTTTCAGGCAGTGTTGTGCTAGGGACCTTGAATTCTGAGCCACTTTTTCAAGGCTAGGTCTCAAGCCACTGCCCAGAACTCCATGAAACCTTCATAAATGAATAATAACAATGGAACAAAGCTACTAATGAAATCAATAGAACAAATAGTTGATCTGACCCCTACTAGCCATGACAGTAATTTCATCAAACATGTCACAAATAAGTAATCTACAGGCCATAAACACAGATCTGAGCATAGGGGTCTCATACTTATCTGAGATTCATAAGAAGCATTTTTGCCTTATCACAATAGTTGTATTATCATCTATTAGGAAATATATACATTTTATATTCATTTGCTAATCAAAACATGATGAAATCCATAAATCTAGGTTGCCATAAAACATACTCATAACCAACATATAACTAACATAAATAATAAGCATATAACAACCACAAAAACCACATATGAACAAATGCATTTACACATGAAATACCAAGGGGAAGAAGCACTTATTAATGAATGCAAAATCCAACCAAGTTTGGTACTTCCACGAACCACCCGACCATAGACTGGTTGAACCAAATATTTCTTTAATCCAATCACCCTCGTGCCATATTCCAAGCATGAATGTTGGACTCACCACAAAACAAACTAAGGCTTCATTAGGGTTTACCGCATTCCCTTCCAGATCACTAGACCTAAACCCTCATCAATGCTACCAGGCTTTACCGCAATCCCCACCAGATCACTAGGTTGTAAACAAGCATAGATGCCTCCAGATCTCTCCACTACACCGCGAGGAATTTGTTTGTCTTCTAGTCTCTAGGATTTATCCTATATCCCGCCATTCACCAATCAAGGATTCCTAGGCCTAATCAAGACTCTAGTCTCCAGGATTTACTGTATATCTCTCCATTCACTAGTTGAGGATTCTTAGGCATGATTGAGGGAACACACCTCTAGGCTTTACCATATATCCCACCATTCACTAGTCGAGGATTCCTAGGCCCACTGAGGTACACAGAATTCTACTTTACCACAATCCCACCTTCACCAGTCCAGGGATTCTTAGGCCTTTTGTTCTTTTTAGAGACCACCTCACTTAGCTTCGGTACCATCCAACAATCCAGCCTAACCAAATAAGAGAAACCACCATCACACCATGGCTATCTAGAAATGGCAGGGCAAGGCTGAAGAACACTGTCACGCCTTGAAAATCTCATGCCAATGATAGCAAGAGAACCAAATACACACATGCATGTACCATGCATGCCAAATCTAACAAGGAAATCACACATGCAAATCAATACCTGCAGGTAATCCCATTGTAGTTGCTTGATCCTGCTCTTCCTTGCTTGACCTTTTCTTCCCTTTGCCTTCTTTGTCCTTCCTTTTCTTTCTTGATCCAATGCTAGAGTGCTCCAAGAATGCTCTAAGTGTCCAAGAGTGAGAGAGAGAGAGAGCTCCAAAACTGAACTGACAAAAGGTAAACTGACAAAAGCTACCAATTGATCCTCATGAGCCTTTTTATCAATGAGGCCTCTAATTTATTCATTTTCCATTATCTTCCATTTATTTTCTCCTCCCATGCAACCTGTGACCTTTTACCTTCCTTTTCTCCTAATTTCCATTATTTTCATAAATAAATTACCAATAAATGTCATTTTTCCTTTCCAAAGCCTTTGCCATTGCCTCTGCCAATTTCCCTTAGCCATACTAAACCAAATGAACACCCGCTAGGATTTTTTGCTCAACATTCATCTTGGAATATGTGTCCCATGACCTTGGTCTTATTTCTCCTTAATTAACTTTATTACATGGATTTTTTTAACCAGGGTTGTTACAAGTCCCCATTCTTAAAGTACTTTTGCTATTAAGAGATCACAGGTTCAATTCTTTGGAAGTGGTTGAGCCAGTAAGAAGTGATCCCTTCCAGTGGATCTACCTATGTGAATGTAGCGATCACCGGTCTATGAACCACATACAAATAAGAAGAAAAAAGACTAGATGATAACAAATATAAAATTTTATCTCAATCTAATCTTTAAACGCAAATATACCAATACTTAATACTTAAAATAAAATAAAATAAATATTATTAATTTAAGTATATTAATATATATAATTAAATTTAAAACAATAAAACTTTTAATCCTAATTTATTAATATTATATACCATTATACATCTCCTCTATGATAAATTGTTAACTTTTTTATTTATTAATTTTTTTTTGTTTGCTAGGCTATGTGAGTCCTTAGATGACTAGCACGCCTAACCTATGGCTTCAGTATTCGTGACCGAGGGGCATCTAAACCATCAAAATCACTCAAAGATTGCACCCAACCTAGGTCACAATAGTCCTTAGCATTGTTAGATTTTCGCACATGAGGTTTCGAACCAATGACCTTTACACTACTAAGTGCCTTAACAGAACGTCATGTCACCATCAACTCTATGCCTTATGGGTAAACATTACAATCATTGGGTATCACCAAGGGAAGAAAATCACCCTAACATAACACCCTGTCATCATCAGCTCTAGGCCCTCTGGGTAAACATTACATTCATTGGGTATCACCCAGGGAAATCTATGCCATATGGGTAAACATTACATTCATTGGGCATTACCCAAGGAAAAAAGTCACCCTCCCTCTCAACGTAAAGGGAAAAAAAAGATTGCTAATAATAGGCCAACCCTTCCAAATAAAATAACTTTTTCATAAATACCACAAGAAACCACTTTGTTGCTTTGTTGATTTCATAAAAGCCTTTGACACGGTTCCCAAGGATAAGCTTTGGGGTAGAATGGAGGAACTTGGGGTTCCCGGGCATTTGAGAGCAGTTGTGCATAGGCTGTATGAAGAGGTAAAAGTCAAAATTAGAACTTCAGCAGGCATTTCTTAAAGTTTTATAAGCGATATCGAGGTCAAGCAAGGTTTCCCATTGTCTCCTGCCCTTTTTGGGTTATATATTAACAAGCTTGAAGAGTGGCTAAATTCGCAAGGGGGTGACGGTATCCATTTGGGCAAGTTTTTTATAAGGCTTCTTTTGTACGCAGATGACCTTATATTGATCGCTAAATCAGCTCTTGGTTTGCAAGAGCACTTATGTTCCCTTGAAAATTTGTGTAGAAGGGTGGGGATGCAAGTCAATATTAGTAAAACGAAAGTAGTGGTTTTCTCTAACAAAAGAAAGCATAACCAACATAAGTTCTACTTTGAAGGCAACATTCTGGAAGAAGTTTCAGACTACAAATACCTCAGAATTGACTTCAACAAAAATTTAAGTTGGGATGGTTGTAGAAAGAAAAGAACTTTAGGGGGTTGGAAAGCATTTTATGCTCTTCAAAACAGGTGTAGAGAGGCAGAGCTGTGGGACTGGAAAACCACTCTAACTCTTTTTGGGCTTCTAGTGATTTCGGTGATTCTCTACAGTTGTGAACTGTGGGCCAGAAGCACAACCGCGATGTAGTGGAAACAAATTGAGAAAATTCAGAAGCGTTTTATTATAAACAAATTCAAAATTAAAAGTGCAGTTCCTTATGCTATCCTGTTAAGTGAAACAGGGGCTGCTCCTATTGATGCAGTTGCTATGGTGCGAGTCATAAGGTATGTGAAAAAAACTGAAGAAATGGAAGAGGGTAGATGGCCTAAGGTTGTGTTTAGTGACAGATTGTGCAAAAGAAAGAAGACTTGGATGCGGCAAAATAACAAATGGTTTAGTAAATGGGGCATTTGCTTGAGCATGTGTCCTACAAACAGTAAAAAGATAAAAACTTTTGTTATGGATAAGTTCCACAAACATAATTGGGAGAAAGAGCTAGGGAGAAAGAAGAAGTACTACATTGAAGAGTTTAACCCCACTCATAACCATCAGCAAAAGGCGTACATAGGGGCCAATATTTCTTGGAGATCTAAAATTCTTATTGCTCAAATAAGGACTAATTCTCATCATCTCCGTTGCGAAACGGGGCGCTGGAAAAGGCCAAAAGAAATGTGGGAGGAAAGAGTATGTATTTTTTGCTCTTCCGGAAAAGTGGAAATAGAAAAACATTTCATTTTAGAATGCGAGATTTTCAAAGACAACATAGAAAATTATGCAGGTATTCTGGCAGCTAGTTCTTGGGATAATCTATTCAACGAAGAGTTTCTCGTGAAGCTGAGAGTGGTTATTGTAAAAATTCACAGGAAAATAGTCGAATACAAAAGCTAGATAGAAAAGCAATCTGTCCCATAGACTATTTTTAACCTCATAGATATTGAAAATACTTTCTTTCTTTCCTATCTCCAAAATTTTTAACACAAGCAACTAAAATACCATACAACTCCTAATTCAAATGATTTATTAAATAAAATAACGTTATACATATCTTTTATAATAAATCTTTAATCTACCTTACAAAGCGAACCCATCATTTAAATTATATGAATTTTCAATCATGTGAGAGTGGGTCGCTTATATTGAAGCACTTTCTAGCTCACAATGTGTCAAGTGGTAATATGTATAAATAAATAATCAGATGAGTCGCAATATAACATTAAATATAAATAAATGCAAATAAAAGAAATTAGGATAGGATAGGAGATCCATGATCGAGTCAAGTCCACCACAGCTTGTTGGCCAAATGCGCTTATCCCTAAAGAAGGGAATATGTTATTTATGGTGGTGAAAAAGTGAAAAAAGTGCTGTTTAAAAAATATTAAATAATTTCTTTTGAATTTTAAACTGAGTATGGAGACAAACGGTACCGACAAAGATGCAAGGAATCGTAATTAGTACCAGCATATATACGGTGTCATCTCCGTGAGTATTTCTGGCCGAAGAGGATCTTCAGCGGACATTCCTATCTGCAGGAGGAGCAACAGAGGAGGGGCAAGTAGCGGGTTCGAATCCGTGGAATTGCGAAAGATGGGGATAGATTCCGGCAACTCCACCACAAAGATTACAGTTGGAGTATCCGTAATGGAAAAGAAGGTAAAGTTACCGTATCCCAATTTAAATTCTTGCTCCGACGCAATGTTGTGGTTTTCCTTTGTGCGTAGTTTTTCTTTCCCAGTCCATTTAGATTTAGAAGAACCTGTAAATTTTCAAGTCTGTTTGCTGAAAGCTAGTTTTCCTTCCCCAATCCGTTTAGATTCAGAAGAATCTTTAAATTTTCAAGTCAGTTTGCTGAAAGCTAGTTTTCCTTTCTCAGTCCGTTTAGATTCAGAAGAATCTTTAAATTTTCAAGTCAGTTCGCTGAAAGCTAAAAAAATTCATATTGGCATTGAGCTTTAAATTTCACTGGGAAGAATCTTCAAATAATTGAGCGAGCTAGAGAACGAACATATTCATATTCGGCCAGCTTGAGAAACTAAAGGATTCATGCTTTTTTTTCTCTTCTGGCAAAAGTTTTAACAGATAATTCAATTTAAGATCAGTAAAGTGTGCAGTTTAGTCATAAATTTAATCGGAATTGTCAAACAGACAAATTCACATGTTTATTCTTCGACATGTTCAATAAATGATTCTACTGTTTTTGCTCTGTTTCGGATCAGCTCAGCGTAGTCCATTTTTTCCGTTTTTTTTTTCGAGAAAAGGCCGAGCTTGGTGGCCTCACTGCTCTACCCTTTGATATATCCCTGAGCATATATTTGAATGTATGTGGATGTGCACTTTATTTTAAAAAAATGAGCGAAATCAATAAACAAAGTAATTCCAACTGGGTTTGCTTGGTTTCCATCAATTTCTGGCCTCCTCTTCTTGCGGGAGGACTGAGCTTGCATTGCCTCTGCCACATCGGCCCAACTGGGTCTGGGTCTATGGTTGGGGATTTAACGGGCGTTGAGATGGGGTGGGAATCCGGATTGCTCTGCTTCCGTTTGGAGCGGGGTGTTTAACCACGTGTGCGCAGAAGAGATGGATTTTTGACGACTTCCCGGGTGCGTTTCGTGGAGATCTTCGGCAGGGGAGAGGGAGCGCTCCTTTGTTGCTTCGTCTGAGGTCGGAGAGCTTTCAGAGTTATCTGGGGCTTTCGATTAGAGCTAGGTGGGGTCTTATTTTCTAAAATGCCACCCACCCGCCTGGGCTTTCTCGTTGCTTTTCCATGACTTTCTCTAATCACGGGGTGCTGTTTGAGGCACCCACACGCCTGGCTTTTCTCGTTGCTTTTCCATGATTCTGTCGGCCTTCCTGCGACAACGTGTGTTATACCAGAGTCGGCTTGGAGAAGTTGTGTCCATGTATACTTGGCAAATAGGTATTCAGACTTGCAATTTCAAATTCAGGTTTTCTATCCGGTGGAAAATGGAAATTTGATGAAGATCATTTGTTCTTTTGTGTTTGTACTTTTAACTTTTATATAGATTCATGAATGTGAGGAAGAGTTGCGGGTAGTTATACTTTGAAAGAAAATTCTTCTGAACGCATGCAAAAATTGTTTAAATAAAATGTATAATAATGTTTTATATAGATTTATGAATGTGAGGTAGACTTGCGGGTAGTTAGAAGAAAAATCTTCTAAACACAATAGTATACTAGTTTGCAAAAATTGTTTTAATAAAATGTATAACCATGAATGTTGTTTAATAGAAATTGACATTATTTCAATTTTTATTTATTTATTTATTGTTGTGTTTGAAATAATAGTTTAATCTCTATGAAATTAAAAATAGTTTATGGGATCATTAGTTGCTTTTTTTGCAATTTAATCATTTTTTTATTTTAATTGATGATGAGCTGACTCAACTTTCCAACAATTTTCTAGCTGAAAAGACAATGCCAAGAAACCTATGTTAACATATTCCCATAACTTTCTTTGATGTCTTTGAACCCATCATATTCTAGAATGAATGTTTTTTCTATTCCACAGCTAGAGACGTGCAAAATGTATACACCCGTTCACTTAGGGTTGAATTCTTCAATGCAGTACTTCTTCTTTCTCTCCAACTCTTTTCCCGGCACCCTTTTAAGAAACTTCTCCATAACAAAATTCTTTAGTTCCTTGCTATTTGTGGGACAAGCATTGAGGTAGATATTCCATTTTTGCTTCACTGTGTAGTTTTGTCTCATCCATGTTTTTTTTCTTTCTTGAAGATAACATTAGGCCATCTACCTACTCTCATTTGCTCAATATTTTTTAGATAGTTTATAAACCGCACTATAACAATTGCTTCTATGAAAGTTACTCTGGTTTCACTCTACATTATCTCATAATAAATCCATAAAAATAAATAACAAGAAATAAGTACTACAACATATTTATCTAAATAACTCAAATTTCTGAATCCTTATATATCAAATTTAAAATTTAAAATTTTATTTAAAAATCACTTTTGACATTTCAAAATTTTCCCGTTCCATCAAATACATTTAAAACTTAAAAAATGTTCCATGAAACGTCAAATCAAATTCCAGGCTTGATGCCCATCCATCCTTGTTTTGTAGGATAACGAACTTTTTCAATTTTACTAATAATTATAAATTAAAATATATAAAGCGTAATTTTCCAACTTAAAAATTAATCATCCTAAATGTTTATTTTATTATTAAAAAAGAAAAAGAAACGTCTACATCATTACATTCTAGAAAGCGTCTGCACCTTTACATTCTAGATTTAGACTCTGGTTTCGAAAGTAAAAGACAACACATAATTTTTCATGACTTAGGGTGAGTTGGTTCGCAAAATTAAAACAATAGTCATAATTATCGATAGAGATTGCATAATTCCTCAAAAACGTAGAGAAGTAAACAATATCCCACATTCAATAGTATTTTGTTTACGTTAAGTATAGGTTTTAGTATATCTCTATTTTTAGATATCAAAATAGTGTATGAGATATTTAAGTTAGATATCAATTTGTTGTATAAGATTTTTTATTATCAACTTATTGTTGGAGATTTTTAAATATTAAATTGTTATATATGATTTTTAAGAAAAATATTAAATTGGCATATGAGGTTTAGGTTTTTTTGTTTATGTATGATATCTTTTTTCATGAGAGATCTTTTTACAGTAATTTGATTATTAAAATTTACAGAAATATACATATTTGACTTTTCTATAAATTTGAATTTGTATTTTTCGAAGAGAAAATACATATTTTTAACCATTAGATATATTTAAATTATATAAATTTATTATTCAAAAAATTAAAAAAATCATTTTTATTAAATTATAAAATTATTAATTAATATTATTGTGAAAAAAAAATACATATTTTTAACTATTAAAAATACTTAAATTATATAATTATTAAAAAAATTATTAAATTTTAATTATTTCTTCGAAAAAAGTAATATAGTTTTTTTCAATAAGTCAAGTTAGTGTAATCACGATGCAATTTAGTTTATTTGCACCATTTCATTTTTTGTTTGGTTGTGAATTAAAAAGCTTTAAAGAGTTTGTGTAATTTTGTAAAGTTTAAAGGGAAATCATTACCTATATTAAAGTAAATGTAGATTTTTTTCGTGAAATAAAGTTTATCTAGATTAAATCATTAGAGAGCGGAATGATTTTAAATGGATTTAATAGTTGAATTATGAGAACAATCATTAGAGAGTGGGGTGATTTTAAATGGATTTAATAGTTGAATTATGAGAACACGGAGTGGATGATTTTAAATGGATTTAATAGTTGAATTATGAGAACATAAATTTAAGCCAAGATCAAAATGTTCCAGTGTTAAAAAGAAAAAGCAATTAAAAAAAAATTACTTTACTAAGAAATATTTTATCACAAGGGGTTTTTTTAATTATAAAAAAAAAACATATCAAAGATGGAAGGGTATGGAATAAGAGTTTTTAACTACGAGTGTAATATAAAATAGGTATTGGTAAAAATAATTATATCTAGTAAATAAAAGGGTTTTTTTTCTAATTAATTAAAATGATATAAGGGGATTTAAAAATTTTATTAAATAAAAAGAATTTTTAATATTTTATGAAAGTTTAATTTATATTATAGGTTTATTAAATTTGAGATTTGTATAGCATGTAAATTGCTTTAATTTTTAGAAGTATAGGAGCTTGAAGGAAAGACTTAATCCATGTGGAGGTTGAGCTTGAAGATCCTCATGGGTTGCTAAGGAGACTACGATCTAATCCATTTTAATGTGAATTTTCTGGAAGACTTTTGCCAAAAAGGAACAAGTTCTCAAGGAGTCTGTTGGATTTTGTATTTTGAAATCTAGTTGTGCTTATGGAGGACTTGTTCTTGCAATAAAGCAACTAGAGTTTGAAAGAATATTATCTCTGTGATTGAGCCATAAATATAGGAAGCCTAGCGAAGTTAAGGAGAGGGTTTGTTTGATGAGTTTTTTCCTTATGACTATTAGGCTGAGTAGGTAAGAGATGGAAGTGAAGGAAGGAGGTGCACTCTAGGCATCTTTTGTGTAGATTTTATGGTGAAAATTTCTTTGAAACTAGGCCAAAGTTTTCTATGTTGGTAGAGGACAGACCGAGCCCTAGTCTAGGGTTAGTCTGAGGTCTAATTAAGCTAGAAAAATATTGCAAAATAAGGCCTAGAGATAGCGCACAAGAGGAGGATTTGTAGAGGATAATTTATGAACTTTTGAGGGCAAAAAGAGGGCAGGCATAAGCCCTAACCAGTGTCACTTCAAACTTCATAATCTAGCACAGTCTGAGACTTTAAGAGGTAGCAGAAGGAAACTAATTAAGGTATGTTGAATGATCCTTATGTTGATGTTTTCTACTGGATATAAAATACAAGATTGGACAAATTGTTGGAGCATATTGTGGTTTTTGGAGGGCAGAAAGTAGGTGTTCCTTGTGTACCCCAAGTGAAAATCTTTGAATTACATTTGGCTAGAGTTTAGAGGGTTGGTTCTAAGCAAAAGAAGGAGGATTCTCACGGTCAAGAAGGAATGATACTTCTATGTAATCACAAGTTGAAAGAAGGGCATGTTTTGGAGGTTGAGTTAACTAGTAGGCCTTCCAAAACAAAGTCACGTCTCTTTGTGGAAACTGCATAGGAAGAGGGTCCTTTGGTGAGGATTTTATGTTTGTTTCTTAGGTACAAGGAATCCCTAGACAAGTTTGAATGGTGCAGGCTTAGATCTAAGAATTGTTTAGAGGGTAGACCTGAAGAGGCTCTATGTGCAGTGAGTGAAAGAGTCGGCTCACTATATTGTGGGAAGATTTGTGAAAACCCTAAGGATAGTGAAGCAATTGATATTCACTATCAATTGTGTTGTGCTTGGAAGAGCTTATGGTAGTAATCTTGGAGCATCCAAGTAACTATTGAAAGGAAATTTGATTGGTGCCCTAAGGACTATCAATTTGAAGCAACAATAGGAAAAATAGAGGGTTGTATATAAAAACCTTAAGGATAGTCATCTAAGAGGAAATTAGAGGATTGAAAAGAAGGTTTATTTGAAGACCCTAAGAGTTGGATATTTTTGAAATATGAGAATAAAAACTATAGGGGAGAATTATTTGAGTCTATGGAGTTGCATTAACTGTTAGAGACTAATTGGAAAATTCGTCCAAGTTATGTTCAAGGATGAATGAGAAATAAATTGTTTAACCTTGTGTTGTAATCAATGAGTTGAAGGAACAATGTGGTATACTATCTTCAAGGTAGGAAGCAGTGCAGGAAGTAGTGTTGGACACAATACCAGATGCAGAAAGTGAACACCTCAAGTACAGGATCATGGATTGTTAGGAGGCATACTTGGAGCCCTATTTTAATCACAGGGGCTTCACTCAATGAACCTTTGACATATCATGTGCATTAGTGGCATACTAAAAAATACCCTTATTTTGACTACATATTGGAAAATACTTCTAAAAATCACATAATTTAACTCCCAACCAATACGAACCAAATGCACCTTCCCAATTTAAAAAACCACTACTTTCACTAGATATTGTAGGTATCCATTTTTTCATTAACATTTTTTATACCCCTTTATATTTTTCATTAACTTTGAGCTCCATTTTTTATACCTACCAATATAAAAACCCTTTACCCCCTATTATATGCTCAATATATTATGTCATTTTTTTCTCAATATATATCCCCCAATATGAATGCACGTGGTATGGTATTTCTCCCCCAGTGAAGCCCCCGTGAGTTTAATAAGTTGCAGGATGAGCAAAATCAAGGATAAGAGGGTTGGTTGAGGAAGCTACAACAATTACAAGTAGATAATGTAAGATAAATGTGAGTTACAACACAATTTGAGGCTTGTTGATGCACTCTCCATGTTTGAGAGGGAGTGAGCATGAATTTTTCCTCTCATGTTGAGAGGGAGTAAGGTTGGACATTTGTTCTCATTGTGTCAGGTACTATGATGGATTAGGATTGTTATCCTAAGTCAAAGTACATGGACATGGATGAGGAGAATTGTGGATTGGATAAGCATCTTGAACAAACATTCTTGAGTCATGTACTGTGATGGATTAGGATGGATATCCTAAATAAAGTACATGGACTTGGATAAAGAATGGTTGGGTGGAAAAACATTTCCTTGAGGGAAATGGTCTAGTGGAGGACATACTTTGGGTATCCTAGGTGGCGTATGTACCTCAAAGAGATAGTGTGGTGTCCCATGGAATGCCTCCCAACATTGTGCTTTGATATTGTGGAGAGATATAGTGTACCTATCAAGGCCTCGATAATGTGACAATGTTGGTTGTGATGATACTATCATCATTGATGCTTATCAATCAAGGTCCCTTCATATGTGAATATTTCAACTTGAGATAGACCTATCGAGTCATTATGAATACCTCCCTAGTTAAGAGGGAGTGTTGGAAAAGTAACCATGTTCAGTCCTCATATTTATCTTTGTACTTGTATCAATTTGTATTTTATATAAACGAAGAAATATATTTTTATTTTTTCAAGCACAGATTTCATGCTTAAGTCTAGGTTAAGCCTATTCTTCATGATTCTAGGGATTTTTGAGTCAAGAAGAATATTTCTCATATCTTAAAGTCCCATTTGGACTCCTTGTCACAAAAGAAAAATAATAATTTTTTAGTCATGTAAATTCAAGTTGTCCTCCAAGACCAAGTCGGCCCTACCATGATACGTCAGCCCTATTGGGGGCACTTTTTCACTCTCCTAGATGACGATATATAGGGAAAACCTTGTCCTCATTGGAAGATACAAAAAGTAAGATTGCTTTGTGCATAAGACAAGAATGATGGAAGTGTGAGGGACATAGAAGAAATAGAAACCCAAAGAATAAGAAGACAACACGAATTTTGGATTTTTTTTCACATATACGAGAATGTTAGGGTTTATGTGAGCTATAGGGTCAAGTATTGCAGGTCTAAGTTGCATACCTGAAGTAGAGGGATAAGTCTCAGAGATGAAGCATAAATTGTAAGTTTTGACCTACATTGAATGGAAAACATTGATTTGGTTGAAGAATACTTTTGGAGGGATGAATTGGTGCTTGGAGGAGGTTTAGCATTTGGGTCTTGGAGGTCTCATTTTGATCTAATTCTATAAGAAGAGGATTATTCGGCTTTTCCCCAATTGTGGGGTTTTTCCCTGTCTTGGAGCCTATATATATTGTGTTCTTTGTGTCTTTGGTATCTTCATGTTTTAGTAATTACTTGATGAAGAAGTCAAACTAAATAATAAAAAGCCAACAAATATCACAAGTAATTATCAAGCAAGGAAAATCAATCTTAATCTAGAAACACATTGATTTTCCAACAAAGTGGCCTATAATGAAATTGTTTGCAAGAAAATTGAGGAAGAAGATGAGGCATCTAATGAGAGCTTGGTTGAAGGAAGAGTAACTGAGAGCAGCTAAGTATGAGGAAGAATAAGTTAATTATTATGAACCAGTGCAAGGATTATTCCTTAAAGAAGATGAGGGTGAAGATATTGATGAGAGACTTACTAGAAGTCTCAAGGATTGTGTTAAATGTTCAGATCAACATCAAGATTTGATGTTAGAAGCATCAAAAAATTTACATAGTGTCTCGTGTTTTTTAAACTGACTATTAGTGTGGGTTTTCAGGTATTGAATAAAATGAAGACAGACAAAACCTAGAATTTTTCATGAAGAAAGAAGAGACAATCAGAACTAGAATTTTGTTGTAGAGGAAAATTAGTTGAGTAAAAATGTTGAAGAGTAAGTGCAAGAACATATTGTGGAAAAAAACATAACAATATTGATTTATAAAGGTAATCACAAGGAGGAAAATGAAAAATTTTCTCAAGGAGACAAAAGCAAGGGGATTCTAACAGATGGAATGAAAGGTAATAGAGTGGAAAAGGCTGCAGAAGGAGGACACCACTCAAATAGAATACCAACATATTTCGAGGAAGAATTGAAATTATTGGAAGAATGGCTAGAAAAAACCAATGGAGGAGAAGAATACATAAAAAACATAGAAACATAGTATTCAATACTTTTTAGTTACAACACTGTAAACAAGGAAATTAAAGGTCAAGACATAAAATTGTCTTATGAAAATAAATTTCAGTTACAACTGCAGCAGATGAATCCTTATGGTAAATTTTTTCGACAACCATATGTCTTACTAAGGTTTGAAAAAATAGGAGGGAGTGAAATGATGCAGAGCAAGGGTTTTCTATGAAAAAATGATAAGCATATCCAACATAGCTTGAAAGAAAGACAAGATGAAGTTCTTATTAGGAATTAACTCCAAAAATGTTCTAAAGGAAGTGTTCTCTGTAATATGTTTGTCATGTGTGCAAATATAAACAAAGATGATATTTCTAAAGATGGAAGTAGGAAGCTTTCCACAAAATAGCAATAATATTAGCAACCATATGCCTTGGAGGTTCAAGAAGGAAAATGGAAAGGAGTCCTTATAAATCTCACACGGTGCATTATTGAGATGTTGAGAACCAAATGGAAGCCTAGTATGTATGATAAACAATGTGTATTGACAAAGACAAAACATATTCAAGAAATTCCAATAGAAAAAAGGACTGATGAGGGAGAAATATGGGATAAAAAGTATAAATTATAGTTGGATGAAGAAGAAAAATATTTACTAAGTAGCAGACTAGGAATAGAAGAAATACCAGGAAGGAAGGCAAAAGATAAAAGTGATTAGAAGCAGTCTGAGAGGATTGGAGACATGAAGAAATTCATTAGTTGGCTTGAAGACGATGTATATGGTAAAATTCTGAGATGGTTGACGCAAGATTTCATTGATCCAAGTATGGAATTTAATGGAAATATTGATGCAAATGATCATTGGTATATGATTATAGAGGGTATAACATGTTTATTTTTCTGTCATTATAGTGAAATCAAAGAGTGGGATTTTTTAGCAGACATGTAGACTAAGAAAGCAGGATAGATATATGCATTTTTTTTTTCTAGCAATAACGATACAAGAATTGTGTGAAATTTTGAAGCAGTTAGAATACAACAATGATGTAGGCCAACCAACGACAAGATTGGGCGTTGGATTGGATGAGTTATGAGATAAATTGATGAAGACTCCAAGTGGAGTTATCAAGGAATGAAGTAGAAGATCAACATTAAGGAGTGGCTGGGTGACAATGAGTATGAGAACCAAGAGGTTGCTCAACAACAAAATATGGTTTGGGATTCTGGAAGGCTGCAGATAACAACAATAGAATAACAAGACAACAAATAAAATATAAAACAACAACATAATATGTGTAATCCAGGATTACTTTAACAAATGGGAACTCATGATCAGGAGATCATGAATATTTTGTTCCTTAGGAGTCTGATGCAAGAGCATTTTCCTCCATAAAAAATCACTTTGAAAATGCCTAAGGAGTCTTTATATTAATATGGGAGTGGGTTCCCTAATGTTTAAATTATTGAAGTTTTCCTATGTTTTCCTTGTTTAAATTTTGGAAGGATTGTATACGATGAATATATGAAATTAGATTTTCCTTGTTAAAATAGATCTTGAGAGTTTAGGAGGTTTAGAAGAGATCTTAGGGATAAGTTGTAAATCTCTTAAGAATTTTGTGGATATGAGAATCCTAGAGATTGATGAGTGAGGGTTTTGTAGAACTAAACCAATTATGGTTTTAATATGTAAGCCTATAGGCATTAAGAAGTGGATAGTGAGTATTAGATAAAGCCAAAGGCCAAGGCAGAGCATGCCATTTTTGGCATGGTTAGGCCATAAAATTTTATACATTTAGAGTTTGATTATCAAAAGTATATCTATATGTTTATGTAGATATGAGATGTCTTTGTTTGTGTTTATAATGAGGATGATGATATTTGTTGAGTATGAATGGGAAAATTAAATGAATATAAGAAAAGTTACTCAGAAATTTGTGTGATATTCCTCTAATGATATTTGAATGCATGAGATTTGACATCTGGGAGTTTGAATCCATAAGATTTCAGTGGTAGTTGGATACAAGAATATGAAATTCCTATAGAATGGTTTCAAAATTCCTTTTTGAGGATTGAGATCGATGTGTTTGAGTATGAATTAGAAGTCTTCGAACTGGATTGAAGCATGTTGAGGTATATCGAATGGTGAAATCGAATTGTGGAAAGTTGTCAAGCTGCCTTGAAGAAGAACATTGAGGTCCATGTATTTGTGTGTTAATCTCCAGCGAAGGATTTGAAGACATCTTGAAGATAAAAATTGATGTGGAAATTGAGTTTCTTATATTACATTACATTGGTGGAATATGTTTTGTATTGGGCAATATGGTGGAGTGTTGACAATGAAAAGTGAACCTAGCAAATAATTGTGACAGGCATCGCCAAAAAGCATGAGATTTGGAATTTCATTTTTAGAAGGAAATTGAGTGGGAAACAAAGGAGAAAAAGTTTGTTAGACATGGATTTTTTTCTTGTGATTCAAAATAGTAAAATTTGCAATTACAGGAATCAAATCAGCCTTTGGAAATTGTGTTGAGGTCAGGGGCAAAGGTTTTCAATGTTTATAAATATGAGTAAATGATTGATTGGACACAATAGAATTGTACATGACCATTTGAATTGTATGAATTGTGCAGCATTCAAGTTCATATTTGATATGTTGAGGAAGAAATTTGGTATCTCCTTGAAGTTCCATTAAATATTATTTATTTCTTGTAATAGGGAATTCTTAGAGGTAAGAAAATGAAGTGAAGAGTAGTGACTCAATGCCAAGGTAGGAGTTTGTGGATCCTAAACATACTTGTGTTTTGAATAAAACTTGGATTCTAATATTCCTATAAGTCTATGTATTTGTGAATGGAAATGAACTTTATTTTGACCATAGATAGAATGTTTTGAGTTTATAGTTATAGGAACATTAAACCATAGAGTTAAAGAAATAATTGAGGAAGGAATTTGGTAAGTGTTTGAATGTTGGTATCAATAACATACTTATATGGCACCCTAAAGGTAGCTCAATAATTCCCTAACCCTCCAATTCCTCACACTAAAAGTGGGTGGGCATCCTCAAGTCATCCAAAATGTGTCCTACCTCATATTAATCACTTTTCATCATATATTCTAGTCGGCTCTTTATTGTCTCTATCCATATCTCATAATGGAATGATCAACCTCCTTAAACACTCAACCCCTCAATAGCCCATTGTGATGGCTAAGTCTACATGACTCAACCAAAACGTTGCCCAAGTATCTCCACACCGCCACCTCATCATATCTATAACCAAGTCAACCCAACTCCCCTACTAGGCTTGTGAAAATTTCTCATCTCAAGCTCCATCTCCAAATTGTCAAGGCTACTCAAAAGCTCCTTGTAAAAAGTTAGAAATACCTCAAGACAACATACCACTACATGAAGGCTCCTCAATCATATCAATAACATGTTGGCCCATTGTGATAAGTCTCAAAGAGTAGGCACTCCTTGGGATAGAGTCGACTCCTTTGGGGTCAAAACATTTCATCTCTTGCTAAGTAATAATTTATCAATATATCTCGCATACGGGTCATTGGATATACCCTTAGTGTTATAGTGATAGCCAAAAATTTTCATCCTAAGCCTTGTCCAAATTACTCCAATGAGTTACCAATTCACAATGGTTAAAAAAAAAAAATTGATTAATATGTGTACTTCTTATAACAAATATGATTTGAAAGAGTGTAAAGCTTGGGATTCCTTCGCTAACAATCATTTACAAAATAATATGAATATTCTTTTTTGTTCATGAAACTTTATATCATAATAAAGTAACATAAAGTGAAGGATTTTTTTTTCGTTCATGTAAATTTTACATTATAATTAGAATTTTTGTGTAAAAACATGTCAATATAAGGAGAAAAGGTTAAAATGTTTTATTTTTAAATTTGGTTAACTAAATCCCACTATTGGCGGCTCAATTGGTGGTCGTCGTGTTATGAAGTATTATGTAAACCATGAGATTAAAGGTTCAAATCCTTTGTAGATCAAGCCAACAAAAAAAAAGGGTTAAATAAACTAATAACATTATGTTTGTACAAACATAGAAATAGTTGCATTATTATAAGTGGCTATATCAAACATGTAATTAGAAATATCAAATATTATATAAGATTCACCACTTTGTTGTGGAAATAGAAACTTTAATGTGATGTGATATCCTATGAAAGACATTTTGGTGTGAAACATCGCAACGGAGAAAAAATCATCAAATGCAATGTGTCACAGGAAAAGTGATTTTCTAAGTGATATGTCATGTGAGTTGAAAGTTTTAGTCCATACAATACATTGAACACCTAATTTTTTTTAGTTTGATACATTGGGAGAAACAAAACTTTAGGGCAATGTGATGTGTCACAGGGAATAAATTTTAGTGCTATATGGTGGGGTGAAGGAAAACATTGTTTGGTGCAATACATTACAAAATAAGAAATATCCAAAGAATGTGATGACAATATTTTGTGTGATCCAACAAAAGGTTTGTGGTGAAGATAGGAAGTTTGGTATGATGTAACATATAGAGAATATGGGAGAGGTGTATTTATGTTTTATATAGCAGCAGAAAGTATTCCCTTTCAAACAACAATGTAGAATATGTATTATATAATGTACAATAATATATATGTATATGTTATATTATATAAATATAGTATTTACTCAATCATTAAAATGAAATTAAGGTTGAGAATTTTTCGAGTGTGTAATTAGTGATTATAAGACAATAATTACCAAGATCTAAAAATAAGAAAGAATTCAACATGGTGTCAAAGCAATAAGATATTGCAAGAAAAAATACGTATTAAATTTCTAGGTTAGAATCTTTATGTAACATCAAATTTACTTTTTATTCTACCTAAATTTATGGAAAGAATTTTATAAATTATGGTGGGAAATAATTCCTTGTAAATTTGTTTACCTGTCATAATATAAAGAAATTGTTACCAATTTGTAAAATTTATTTTATTGGATCAAAGATACTTACATACAATAAATGGTTTTGGTAAAACATTGGCCCATGGTATTTCCTACCATATAAAACAAAACAAAAGGCTTTATTAAAGTGAAGTGCATGTTAAGACAAACACTATTCCATAGTCTAAAATAAGTTAGTTTAATTTGTCATTTACGATATGGTGTCCAATCTCAGAGTAGAAGATAGGCTAGATGGAGCACACAATTTCAGATCATGGGAGCATAAAATACTTCTCATCACAGAAGAGAATGAACTCTTGGATTATGTTAAGAAACACCTCCTAGAACCAGAAGAGGAAGAGGCTTCAAAGAAAATTATAAGAAGAATGTGATCAAGGTCGAGAGGATCTTGTCAAATTCAATCAAAGACCGTTTAATTCCTCATGTATTAAAATTGAAGACACCAAAGGAAATGTTTAATGCCTTGTCAAGATTATATGAAAGTAAGAATACCAGTAGGAAGCTAACTCTAAGGCATCAACTCATAAATGTAATTATGAACAAATCAAATTCAATTTCTACCTACTTCATGAGGATTTATTAGATCAAGGATATTTCAGTGGATGATGTAGAGCTTACAACTAGAAGTCTAAATGGTTTTCCTTCTTCTTGGGATGCATTTGTTCAAGTAATTTGTGTAAGAGGGAAATTGCCTAAATTTGATAAGATATGAATAGATTGTGCTCAAGAAGAATCCGATATTGATATCCAAGGCATATAAGACCAGTGATGAATAGAATCAAGTTCTTGTTGCTCATGTGATGAAAGGAAAAGAAAAATGAAACAACAATCCAAAGAAAAATATAAGATCAGTTACAGATCACAAGAAGGACGTATGTAATTTTAGGTGTTACAACTTTTGGAAGTTGGGACACTTTTCTTACCAGTGTTCTCAAAGGAAGGAAAAAGAAATCTTCATGCACATACAACAGATATGGAGGAGTCTACATCTCAGAAAAAGACAAGAGAGACAAAATATGAAGAGTATGTCTTTATCTCAGCTTTCATAGGCACCATCACTCAAGGAAGCAATATATGGCTAGTAGAGAGTCATGCTTCTAAGAACACGACTAGGTTCTGAAATTTTCTTACAAATTTGAAACAAATGAGTTCATCCATTCAGATGGAACTTTGAGATGATTCAAAGCATGCAGTAAAAGGAGTAGGAGAAAAATCCTACCAACTAGATTCAGGTAACTCCATTTCAATAAAGAATGTATTTCTTGTACAGTATTTAAAGAATAATCTTCTCCTTATCTTTGCTTTAGAAGATAGAGCTTCAAAGTAGCTTTTGTTGATGGCCAATTTATTCTATGTCCTAAGGGTTCAAGTATAGATTCAGCCGATGTGATTGGTATCCAAGAGGGAGGATTTTATAAATTAAAGGGACACCTAGCACAAGCTCTTGTACATAATAATATTTGCTCCAAAGAGTTATGGCACCGAAGACTTGCACACATCAACTATAACACCTTGCCATTTTTGAGAAAAATGGTCACAGGTATACCAAATATCCATTTAGAGAATGATGGAGTATGCAAATGTTGTGCACTTGGAAATAATTCCAAGGGAATTTTACAAGCAGTGAAAATAGGTCCAATGGGATCTTGGACATTATGCATTTAGGTGTATCTGGACTAATTATTATACCATCTCTAAGTAGCTTTTAATATTATGTCACTTTTATTGATGATTTCTTACACAGATAATAGATCTATTTCTTTAAACCAAAAGATGAAGTTATCAATAAGTTTCAAGAATTCAAGGATTTAGTAGAAAATCTCTATGGAAGAAAGATTGAAGTTTTGAGGTCAGATAATGCAAGTGAATACACCTCAAATGAGTTCAATTAATTTTTCGGAGAAGCAGGGATTAAGAGGGAGTTGGAAACTCCCTACAAAACCCAACAAAATGGGGTTGCAGAGAGAAAGAACATATCAATTGTAGAAGCAGCTAAATAAATTATCCATGACCAAAACTTACCCATGTATCTATGGGCGTAAGCATCTAAAAAAACTATTTGTGTTCAGAATTGAAGCCCTCATAAGATATTAGGGAACAAGACACTAGAAGAAGTATTCACAAGGAAGAAACCAGAAGTCAACCGCTTAAGGATATCTAGTTGTCAACTATACATAGTTGTTCCCAACGAAAAGAGAATGCAGCTAGAGCCTTTACAAAATAAGGGTACCTTTGTTAGATATAGTGAGACTAAAAATCATTATATAATATACATCTCTAGACAAAGAAATATTGAGATTAGTAGAGATGTCACCTTTGATGAAGAAGCAAATTTCAGGAAATCTGGAGAGTCTCACATGAATGAGGATAGAGAGGAGAAAGAGGCTCCCAATGATGCAATGATTATTGACTCTAATCCATAATAACATACCCCAAAATATCATGTGAGAGATACCAGTAGATCCACCCAAAGAGACCATAGCCATCAAGAAGAGACTAGTATGGCTCCAGAACATGTTGTGGGAAGCAGAAAAACATGTAGATCCTAGAGGCTCCTTCGGAAAAAGAAAGATACCACACAAGTTTTCCAGTTATGTGTCGCTAATGAGTAATATCGTTGATTCAAAACCTTTCACTTATGAGTACGTCACAAAACAACAGATGCATTAGAAGGGGAGTGAGTTGTGCCTTCAAAATGGATCTAAAAGATCAAACATGTTGCAAATGGTAGCATCAAAAAGTACAAGGCTAGGTTTATGGCTAGAGGATTCTCCCAGAAAGAGTGAAAATATTTTAATGAAACATTTTCCCCAGTAGCTAGGTACACTTCTATTAGATCTATCATCTCTATTAATTTTGTTATGGGTTGGAAATTACACTAGAGGTATGTAAAGACTACCTTCCTGAATAGTGTAATTGAATAAGAAGTGTACATAGAGTAGCCACAATGTTTTGTGATCCATGGGAAGGAGTCCATGTTTGTAAATTGAAGAAATATGTGTACGGTCTTAAGTAGGAAACTAGGGCATGGTAAGCCAAAATAGACACTTATTTGATGAGCTTGGGGTTTACCAAGAGTAATGCATATCCCAAACTTTACTACAAGGTTGAAGATGGTTTCCCTTGATATTGGTATTATCATAGATGGGTGCAAGAGGGACCTCACTTTAGAGTTCCAAATGAAGGATCTGGGTTTAATGCACACTTTCTTGGGATTAGAAGTGAGGCAAAGACCGGATGATATTTTCCTTATCAAAAGGAAGTATACTGTTGAGATCCTGCACAGATTCAGGATGATGGATTGCAAGTCCATGGCCACACCTATGGTTACGAATATCAAGTTCTTGAGTGATTCCTCTTTAGATTGGGTTGATCCTGCGATTTACATCAATCAGATTCTTGATGTACCTGGTTAATACCAGGCCAGATGTATGTTTTGTAGTGAACACATTGAGTTAGTACATGGTTGATCCTAGACATGTACATTTGGTAGTAGCAAATCATATATTGAGATACCTGCATGGTATGGTTGGATATGGATTCATATATGTATCGGATGTTGAAGTAAATTTGCAAGGTTATACAGCCTCTGACTAGGAAGGGACTGCATTAGACAGGAAAAGCACAGCAGATGTTGCTTCAGCTTGGGATCAGGTATAATCTCATGGTCTATCATAAAAAAATTGGCAATGTCACTCAGTACAATAAAGGTAGAATATATAACATCTAGTGATACAAGCCGTGAAGCATTATGACTTTGGAAATTGCTTGCAAGGTTATTTGATCTAGAGTTAGAGCCAAAATTTATATATTGTGATAAGCATATAGAGATAAAATACTATTTCGTGTGAGACATGGTACAGAGAGGAGCAGTGGAGCTACAGTACATATCCACATATGAGCATACAACATACATTCTCATCAAGCCTCTATCTAAAGTGAAGTTTCAATACTTCAGAGACAAGCTTAGTGTTATGCAGAATGTCCACCCTCATTAAGAGGGAGTTGTGGTGTTTCTCCTACAAAAAGCAGATACTATCCCTCTAGCCAAGGGTTTCCCAAATCATTCATGTGAAGTGACACAGGGATTAATGAGTATCCTAATACAAGTATTGCCTAGGCCATGTGAAGTGGCTAGGTGTGATTGGGACTACTAGGAGAGGATAAACATCATAGATACTTGCAGCGTAGTCTTGAGACTATGGTGGTAGTCTTAATCATACCATGTGAAGTGGTTGGGTGTGATTGGGACTAATAGAGGAGAACATCATGGAAGAATACCTTCCTCGCTAAGAGGGATTATTGACATTTTCTATAATAGCGGAAGGTATTCCCTTCATAACAACAATGTATAATATATATTGTATTATGTACAATAATATATATTTATATATTATAAATAATATAATATAATATAATCAACGATTAATTAATAAAAAGGACTTTTTTTATTTATGAAAAGACACCCTGGCTATGTACATATATTAGGGCCCTCAATTGTATTAATACTTCAATAAAATATCTCATATATCTTATATCAATCTAATTGTGTTTACTTAATCGTAAAATTAAAGTTGAGACGTTTTTGAGTGTGTAATTATTGATGATAAGGCAATAATTACCAAGATATAAAAATAAAAAAGAATTCAAAAAAGTGTTTATTCGACTTAATTTTCTAACAGCCACCCACATTATAGCCAAAATAACATATCTTATGTGTGTGGGTTCACTATATAGTCAATATAGTTGTGGGTTCACTCGTTTATTCATCCTAATGTCTCTACACAAAATATATTTTGGTGCAATACACCTCAAAGGGGAAATACTTCATCTCATGCAACATGACATGTAAGAGTTGTTTTCTAAGTGATATGTCATACATCTGGAAAGTTTTGGTCCATGTGGCATATCACATACCTGAAAAAAATTCTTGTGATACACTATGAGAAATGAAACTTTGGGTCCATGCAACATGTCACGGGGAAAGAAAATTAGTGTGTTTGGCAGGGTGAAGGAATACTTCAAGCAATGTGATAAATAAAAAAGAAAGATGTATTTGGACAAGGAGAATGCAAAAGAGTTGTCTTGGAATTTTCCCCATACCAGTATGAAGGGAAGTTTGCAGTGATACGATATGGCACGACCAAACCAAAAAGATTTTAGGTGCAATACGTGTTGTTTCATAACAAAAGTAAATTTAACTTTGATACATCACACAGGCAAAAGTTTATTCAAGAAGCAAAAAGGAAAAAATATGTACAATTTTTTAAACAACTATAGGGAAAAACAAATTTCTCTCCACAAAAAACCTTTGGTTTCATGTGTATCACATAAAAACAAAATTTGGTACGACGCAATAAAATGTTTGTTTTGGAGATAGAAAGATTGGTGTGGTGTGACATATCACACAAAATTTGATCCATGTGATACCTTTGCATGCCTAAAATGTTTTTTGGGAATACACTGAGAGAAAGGGAACTTTGGGTCCATGTGATGTCTTGCAAGGAAAAAAATTATTGCAATATGGTAAGGTGAAGGAAAACATTGGCTAGTGCAATAAAATTGCAAAGAAAAAATATTCAAAAAACTAGGGTTGAGTAGGTTTACCATTTTTTTATGGTTGACTATGGTTGATCTTAGTTACCCATGTTGATCATAGTTTCCATGCTTGGATATGGTTGAACATGGATAACCACGTTTGACTATGACTAATCATGGTTAACTATGGTTGATGATGGTTGACCATGGTTTATTATTGTTGACAATATTTGACAATGATTGGCTATGGTTCACCATGTTTGTCTATAGTTAATGATGGCTTGATTAATGGTTCACATTGAATTTAGTTAACTTTTCTGTGCCATGGTTGGTTATTGTTGGCCATGGTTGATTTTGGTTGACCATGGTTTACTATAATATCAACCACGGTTAACTATGTTTCACTATTATTGGTAATGTTTGAACATGGTTGACTATGGTTAGCCATATTTGAACTATGATTAACCATGGTTGATTATAATTGTTAATGATTAACCTTATTTGACCATGGTCAAATTATGTTTCACCATTATTAACCATTGTTGGAAATATTTGACTATGGTTAACTATGATTGACGATGTTTGGCTATGGTTGAATTGACATATTCCTTAATGGTTATGTTGCATTGTATTTTTCATGAGGGGTTGATCATGTTTACCTATGGTTAATTATGGTTGACCATATTCTATTGTGGTTAACCATGTTTGACTATGGTAAATTATGGTTGACCATGTATAAAAATTTCAACTATGGCCATGGTTGACTTTTGGTTAGAATGGTTGGTAATAGTTGACTATGACCCACAATGGTTGATTAATGTTAACCATAATAAAGCGTGTAGATATGGTTTAACAATGGTTAACTATAGTTAAAATGAGGTTTCAAACCCTTTGTTTGTTGGCCATATATTTTCTCCTGTTACCTTGTATTTCATCCACTTGGCTTTCATAGTTCAACAAAAGTAGAACAAAAGAAAAGCATCAAATATGCTTTGGTGGACATGGGGAATTTTTGGGCTAGATATATGAATGAGTGAACAAACTAATTTATATCGTATTTTGGTGTGATGTTATGAGGGTGGACTACCTAATTGGAATTAACTTGAAAATATTATCTCTCAAACTTTGTGAACCCCCATGATAAATAGAACACCTCGTGCCTAAGTTGAGTCTCATGCCTAAGTTATTAGGGTATATTCCAAGGAATGGACAATAGAGGATGGATATATGATCATCAAACAATATCAATGAAGATGAAATGACTCAAAGGTCACACTAGGACATAGATTACATGAGCAAAATACAAATTTGTCTAAAACTCTCTTTTCACATCTTCCATAATTTTGTTTTCTTGCTTTTTATCACACTTCAACTTTCTTTGGCCATGACACAATCTGTATCACATTTAAAATTATTTTGGTCACAACATGTCACATCACTCCAAACTTTCCTTTGTCACAATGTATTGCATCATGTCAAAGCTTATTTTCGTGCAACACATTACACTTTCTCAAAGTTCTCTCTTTGCCACACATTTTCACTTTCTCAAAAAAATTATCTTTGCGATGCATCACACAACCTCAAAGTTTGTTTCGTGCAATACATAAAGGATACAAAATTTATTTGATTGTGACGTAGTGCATATCACACCTAAAATTAGTCTGATCATGACATAGTACATCACTCCAAACTTTCCTTTGTTGCGACATAATGCATCACATCAAAGTTTATTTCCGTGTAACACATCACACTTTTCCAAAATTTCTTTCATCATGTCAAAGGGATTTTTTTGGAGAAAAATATGCAAGATCAACTCCAACTAACTATTATGAAGTTTCTTTCTATGCTCTTGTCTCTATGGCTTCCGATTTTTTCCTTTTTTGCATCACTTCTTATCGATGCTATTGGGACATGCAAGTTTTGTAGACTAAAAGAATTCATTTTCATCCTCCCAGACATTGCATCCTTCAAATATTTCTTTCCTTGCAAGTCATCGCATGGAGAAAATTTTTATTTCTATGTAACACATCACGCTTGCTTAAACTTCCATTCATTGAGACAAAGGAAAATTGCATAAAAGCATTGCTTTGCATCGCTCTCACGTCACATTCTTCAAACCTTTCTTTCCTTTTCAGCCATCGCACGGGCCAAAAGATTTCTTCCTTTGTGATATATCACATAAAGTTTTTCTTTGTCCAAAATATTGTATCTACTCAAACTTCCTATCTCTACTACACATCCAACTGCACCAAATTTTGTTCCGTTCAATACGTAAAGGATAAAAACTTTCTTTGGTCATGGCATAGTGCATATTTCACCTAAAATTCCTTTGGTTGTGACATATCATAGCACTCCAAACTTTCCTTCGTCACAACACATCGCATTACTTCAATGTTTATTTCTATGTAACACATTACACTTTCTCAAACTTTCCTTCATTGCTACAAGGGGAAAGTCTCTAAAATAGATCCTACAGATCCTACCCGACATCATATCTTTCAAATCTCTTGCCAGGACCAAAAATTTCCACTTGTGTAACATATCATAGAGGATGAATTTTTCTTCCCTTGTGATATATTGCACAAAGTTTTTCTTCATATCACATCAACTCAAGCTTTGTATCTTTGCAACACAAAGCACCACATCAAAGTTTTGTTTCATGTGATAGTAAGAAGAAAATGCTAGTATGCATAAGAGAAAGTTAACACATAAAAGAAGATTTGTTGGTTACAAAAATTTGAATGGGTAGAAACACATGTGAATGATAAAAATGGTACCAATAGTTGTTAAAAAATTTTGACAACCATGAAGAACTAAAATGGTGACACAAAAAAAATCACTTATATAAGTGTAACAATGCATCATTGGTAGTAAGGGTATGAATGAACTTGACGAAGCCCCATGATAGACCACCCACCCATGCTTGAACTATGTCACATGCTTGAGTTATTAAATTCGGTGCCAACATATGAACAATGGAAAATGGAATGATATTCTTACTAAGATCAATAACCATAAAATGACTTAGAGATCACATCAAAACATAAAGTATCTAAAAGATATGCTTAACTACATTTAAAAAAAATAAAAATTAATGTACATAGTTTTTATTAAAACCATTTTACATTGTAAAAAAAAGCTTAGTATCATTTCTTAGTAATGTATACATCCTATTATAATACAATTAAATATACTCTATGTGAAAAGTAAAATCCAAATTGGTTCTTAAGGGCACTCTAAGAAGCAAACTTTCTTAAAGAAATAGTGGTTCAAAAAACATTATCGAGAGAGCTCTTCAATAATTGCTAACCATAGGAGCTTGAAAACCATAATTATCGTTTCGAAATTCAAAAGAGTGAATTCCAACCAATTTTTTTGTTTTGTTTTTAATTATATTGTTTTCAAAAAATTGAATTTTACATCAAGAGTATGAATAGTCTTTATAGTCTTTCACTAGGGAGGCTAAACCATATCTAGAAAAAAACACTCCAGAGAGATGACAGTGATATCTGAAAACAAAAACAGATCACAAAGTTTAAAATATAACTGGAGCACTAACCTATGATGCTCTATCTAGCAATATATATAGCATAAGAAACATAAAACATTGATGTTATAAATCTAAACTAAGGGATCCAAATCCAAGACTGCAACCTAAATTAGCTCTTTTGAGTCTTCAAGAGCTTTTCCTGCCATAGGAGGTATGCCAAAATGTTGCTCTATTTTGTCCATTTTACGGTCCAAGTATATTAGATGTCGATGTAGGTGCTCCAAGGAAAGAAGGACATCCTCCTAGTGCTCATGCTAGTCCACAATCATTCACCCCAATAAGAATTTCACCTGCCAATAATGGTCAATATTTTGCATGTGCTAGTCGAAACGACCCCTAGTGTGCCACGTGTCTAAATCCCACTCTACCCACTTTACTAAGACCTTCATATATGAGAGGGTAGTTTTGTGCGTGGAGGCTTCCCCCTCAACCCGAGCAATTTCTTCTTAGATATGGCTTGGCATCAGCTCCCAATATCACCCAGCAAAAGCCTCCAACCGACAATGCATGTGTGTATGAACCCTGTGGACTTGTTCTTGGTAGTTTGTTGCCCCCTTCGAACCCGTGCAAGTTGATGAGGCATGGATATAAGAGGTTTCAGAGTTACAACCTTGAATAGAGGTTGAAGAATAGTTGTAGCCATTGGAATTCATTAGAATAGTGGTAGCCATTGGAATCAACCCCATATGTGTCAATTCTTTTAGTTATAAAATAAATTCATAATAAAACTTTAATTAAAAATAGTAAAATAAACATATTTAAATTTGTACATAATACACACTAGAAAAAATCTCTCCAATTTCCATTATTATTTTTTTAATAAATTGATTATTATTAATTTAACTATATTTATCAAAATTTTAGAATATACCAATGTAATATCTCACCATTTTAATCATTTATCAAATATATTTTCTAATTTCCTTATTAGTAAAATATAATCATAAAATAATGATAAAAATACTAATTTTAAAATTTCACTTCTAATAACTAACATACTCATAGAAAAGTAAAGTAAAATTAAAAACACTTTTTTAAATTTTAAAATTTGTAAAAAAAAAAAAAAAATTAAATTTATTCTTACTATGGGTGTTGTATTAAATGAAAAGAGGGAAACTATAATCAAATATTTTAATGATATTTATAAAGGTAGTTCAATCTACAGAGAATAAGGTAAACTCTTAAGCCATTAAACACTAGTTCTTCCAAGACTTTGTATGATTCTCATATGCTATACTTTATTTTACATCAATGTTATGAATTAAGATTAATTCTCATTGCCATATGGGTTTCTATGGATGAAGAAAGTCACTAGATTCGTCAATTACATCGTGTCTAGTCAATTACAGTGTTCTATAAAATCTATGCCTTTTCTTGGTTGGTGATTTATCAAGGTTTCCCCTCCAAAGTTCAGTTGGCCAAAAGTGGCTTTATTCATGGACTATTCCATTTATTCTCGTGACTAGAAACAATGAAAAACATTTTATGCAAATGTTGCTTTGTGAGATCTTGTAGGCTTGGTTTACATTCTCCAAGACTATTTACATTTGGAGGATTGAAGATAAGTAATTAGGGACTCCTTATCTAGTATTTGGCATTGTTTGAGAGTAGTTGCTTTATATACTCTTCGAAAACTTTGTTACAAATACTCCAAGTGTTTTTTGTCAATTATGGAGTGATGAAATACATATTCAACTCGTAAGAAAAGGAGCATTATTAGTTAGGGATGCCAAAATGTTCAATCTAATTTATTATTCAAATTTTATATGGTTGTTTTAGTTTCCCTTGTTGGGATTGTGACAATAATATGTTTTTGAAAAATGCATGGTAGATCTTCTTCTAAACGGTTTGGGGGGGGCAGGGTGGTTTAAAACATTTGGTTTTTCACATCCTCTATGTAGAAATTATACAATATGCTTGTATATCTTGGATTCACCTGATCTAACAATATGCTAAAGTTAAATACTGAATCGCTTCTACAAATATTTGCAGAATTAAAAAACACAATTGCCAATTACAATATCATGAAGAAAGATCAATCACACACAACACAGATAATTTCCCGAGGAAAGCTTACATCTAAAAACCCCACTATCTTCTATTGTAATTATATCATGGATCATGAAACAATTACATACAAAACTCCAATCACAAGAGCTCTCAGTACATCAACTAAATGTCTCACTCTGTGATACAAAAATTGACAAGTCACTTGCTCAATTTACTGTCTCCAGACAGTCTGTGTCCATTGCGCAATCCCTGCTGATAGCAATCCCTGGATGAATGAAATTTTGTCTACCTTGACTGTGCAATCCTCATGGGCACATCCAATGTGTGTGTGTTTTCATGTGTGCAATCGGATAATGTCACAACTCATAGTCAACTTCCCTTTCACCTAGAACTCAACTGGGTCTCCACTGGATCTGACATGCATGCAGTTAATAATAGTAAATCTGCAGTTGCATGTGAAACCACTGATTGTGAATTAATTAATAATTAATTCACCTAATCTCTCACTAGTGTATCTTCAGTTACAACTAGCACAACTGAGTTTAACTCACTTAACTTAGTTAAACTACTTTACAACTTGCACAACTGCACTTCCAACTCTGTTACAACTCGAATCACTTAGTTACAACTCAAGTCAACATGCATGTCCCACTAACCAACCACTCAACTCGAAATTCACTTAGCTAACTGATTTTTCACTTTAGTTAACTATTTCCAAGTGCTCATTGAGAATATATTATAGTTTATTGTCCATCTAAATTAACGGATAATGAAGATAGACATGCATTCTATAAATAGATTATACACACACATCTATAAATAAACATACACCTAAAAATAGCCTAAGGCCCCATCCTATTGTAGGTGCTTAATTTTCACTATGATCTTCTTGTTGAATCTCAACACTCCCTCTCAACAAGAAAGAGATTATCCTTCACCCCGATCCTATCTCTATGGTATTCGAATTTTCTCCTGGTGAGCGCCTTCATCAGAATATCTACATCCTAATCTTCCGTGGGAATGTACTGAAGAAACATGATTCTTGTCTGTACACAATATCTGAGATGATGGTACCGAATATATATATATATATATATATATATATATGCTTAGATCTATCATGAAACACGTGATTAATCGAGAGTTTAATGCAACTCTGATTATCACAATGAATCATTGTTTGATCCATATGAGAACCAAACAAACCAACCAAGATCTTTCTCATCTAGATAGCCTCACATGCAGCTTGACTCGTTGCCATGTATTATGCTTCCGTTGAACTGAGTGCCACAGATCTCTGCTTCCTGTTGTACCAAGAAACAACTATAGATCCAATGCTAAAGATCCCCCCTAATGTGCTCTTTCTGTCCGTTGGACTTCCATCCAAATTCTGCATCCGTGAAGCCATGCAACTTCACTCCATCCGTCTATCTGTACCATAAACCATACTCTGATGTGCCCCTCAGGTATCTCGAGACATGCTTCCCTGCCTTCCAAAAGAGCTTGGTAGGCTTAACCATAGCTTGACTCAGTTGGTTAACCGCATAGCAAATGTTCAGTCTCGTGTTCACTAGATACATTAGCAAACCCACTAACTGTTAGTAGACAGTAGCATCCACTACCTCTCCAGAAGTAGCATCCTCTTTCCTCCAGTTTCCTAGAGGATGAGTATCCATGGGTTTGTAGCCCTCCATGTTAAATTGTACTTGCCTTGAGACACAAAAACTTCACCATCTCGCTGCCATATTTCCAATCCAAGGAAATAATGAAGGAGGCAAAAATCCTTCATTTCGAACTCCCTTGCAAGATCCTCCTAGCATGAGCGTATCAGCTGCTCATCACCAGTCAATATTAAATCGTCAACATAAAGAACAATCTTTAAAAGCTTACCCTCCACCACAATTTGGTACAAGTTTGCATCTACTTCACTTTTGGTGAAGCCCAATCTGGTGAAATAGTTGTCTATCCGAGTGTACCAAGCACAGGATGCTTGCTTCAGCCCATACAACGCTCTTTTGAGTCAGCGCACATGTGACTCGTTATTGAAGATCTCGAAACCTTCAGGCTTCTCTATGTACACCTCTTCCTCAATGATCCCATTGAGAAACACATTTTTCACATCCATCTGATGAATGTACCAACCCATCTGCGCTGAGAGTGCAAGGATGGTCAACTCCTTTCCCAAGATAACATCACCTTCTCTCCTATACCATGAATTTTCCCCTCTACGTGACTATTGTCTTTGTGATCTTCTGTGCCCTCTGGATTTTGTCATGGCAGGCCTGCCATGCCCATACCCTCCCTTGCGATTTTCCCGTGATCTTGTCCCCCTGGGATTCCAACCCTCCCTCATCCCCAGCCAGCATTCCTCTCCCTCCTCTCCTATAAATCTTGCTTCTCGTTACTCCGCAGACCATCAGTTGTGCAGTGTTCATTGCTCCCTGTCTTTCGATCCCGAGGCTCCCCCTCGTTGTCTAACAGTGTCTCCTTGAATCTACTCTCCCTTCCCTTCTCAACCTAATCCCTTATCCATAGTTGACCACCTATTGCGCAACACTAATTCAGCATCCCTTTTTCCCCGTAGCTCTCTGTTCCTTCATCCTCACTGCCATTTTTTGCCTCTTTTGCCTCCTCGAATCCTCTCAACCTTTCCTTCTCAATCTGATCCCTTCTCCTCAGCGGATCACCTGCTGCGCAATGCTTTTTTATGCCTCTCTACTCCCCATAGCTCTTTATCCCTCTACCCTCACTGCTAAGCAGTGCCTCTGCGGCTTCTTCGAATCCATCCCTCCACAACTGTGACTCTGCCCTTCCTTCCTTCAGACACCATGAGGAACAATAACTGCTTCCATTGCGTTGATCTGCAAGCAGAGATGGATTTGATAAAAGCTTAGTTAAGGATAGTGGAGGACAAACACCAGGCAGACACCAACTTTCTCCAAGATCAATCACAATCCCTCACGGAGCAGCTGAGGGGAGCTAACAATTGTTGTGCTCACATTGAAGAATCCCTGGAGATCTTGTGTTACATGGTGGACAAGAGAACTGTTCAGATTTCAAGCTCCAACAATGTCCCCAATGCCAACCCGGACAACAACCATGGCACCACAGACATTTCAAATGCCTAACAAGGTAGCAGGAACTAGGCTTCACTCCTCCATCTACCTCATCTATCATCATGTCATTTAAGTTTGCAATTATGTTATTTCAATTTGTTAGGATTTATAAAGAATCGGACATGCAGCACAGTAGCAATAATCATCATAAAGGAGGCTTGGTATTTTGCCACATCACCCCTCTATGTTTTTTTACTTCATCACTCGAATGTAATAAGGATTTCAATCCTCGCTTTTTTAGAATATAAATAGTAGCCAACTTTGTTAAAAAAATAAAAAAATAAAAAATAAAAAAATAATAAAAAATAAAGTAAAATTGTGATTTTTTTATTAATACAATAAGTAAGTTAATGTGGTATTCTCTTTGCCATTTCAAAAATTTTAAAATTATATTTTAATATTAAATGTATTTATTAATTTTATATATAATTTAAAAATATATATATAATTTTAAAAAAACTACATAGTTACATTTTGATAACTATTTTATAAAATAGATAATATAATATTAAAAATTTTATTATTTTAATTTAATAATTTTTAAAAATTAAAAATGTTAATATTATAAAATCGAAATGTGATAAATTAAATCTTCTCATCTTAATATTACTTAACGGAGCGTTCATTTTAGTATGAACGCATATTATTTTAATGAGGGCGTGTTAAACTCGAAAGGAACGTTGAGGAATTGACACAATTAATGCCGTATTAATTGTTTTTTCTTTCTGCACCTCGTGTCTATTTAAATTTGTTTAGTTGTCAACACTGTGACCGGAATCACTCATCGAAAAAACGGGTTTATAAGGGCATGGATGGATGTATAGCACATCTTGTACTTTCATGAAGGTGTACATGGAGGTGTATTAAATAGTGAATAGGCCGTGAAATATTGCTTGCGGGGATTTGGTATTTTGCTTGATGATAAAGTAGTATTAATATTTGGTATATTTCTTGCTATATTTTCGACTAAGGAAGTCTCCTAAACCTTAGTAGCGGGTTTGGTTCTGGTGTGATGAGGACAGTTTTTTTTGGTAATGAGGCTCTCCACAACCTCAGCATTGCAAGGGAGGTTTAATTGCTTGACTCGACTCAGGTTTGTTGGAGGCTTCATTTTGTCAACTCTCATTTTGCAAATTAAATTTCGGCTCGTTTTTTCCAAATTGCTTATTTTGTTGTGCTTCGTATATGTTCTTAGATCCATCAAATTTTATATCACTAGTATTTGAAAAAAAAAAATGTCCCTATATATTTAACAAATTTCTTCCACCTTCTCCCTTCTGTGTTTCATATGTTGATAACATAGTGGAAATTTATGAATTGCTTCATCCATATTCTTAGGATTATCAAATTTCAGTCTTTCCTTCATAAAGGTCGGCAGACCACTAACAAAGCGTTGAATCTTAGCATTTTCCTCTCGAAGGTATGGAACATACCACAACGATGATGTGAACTTGGTTATGAATTCATCCATGATTAGTTACCCTAACTTCGGATCATGGAATTCCTTAGCTTTCTCATCATAGAATCGTCTATCAGGTATTTACCCTTGAAGTGTCTTTGAAAACTTTTCCAGGTTACTTCTTGTTCGTCTATTCCCTTGACTATTTTAGCTTATTCCCACCATAGCGTAGCCTTACCTTGTAATCGCTAAATGGCTAACATGGCCTTCAAGTTATCACTATATTCATAAATCAGGGAGTATTTGTTCATATTAATCAACCAAGCTTCAACATTTTCTTCAATCTCTCCATCAAAAGTTGGGGGATTAATTCTTTTAAATCCCCCTTGCAACTTGTCTTCTTCCTTTTTGATCCCTTACACCTAGAAAAATTATAAGGTCCTTCTTCATTATTATTATTATGAGCTCCCTCAAGTTCCTGGTTATCCTCCCTTTGTCGATAGGCTTCCACTGTTTTCATTATCAGGGCTGGGATCAATATTTCCTGGATTTTGCCTGTGAGAAAGGATTTTTAAAATTATTTATTGTTCCACCGTCATTCTCTCATTGACAGCTCTTAAAGTGGCCATTTCAACTCGCAACTTCTAAATTGTTTCTAGCAACATTGCATTCAGAATTCTTCCCCCAACTGTACCAATTATTTATGCAAAAATACTATTCCAGCGTATTATTGTATAATATTTGGTTAAACAAAAATCTACATTCATTCAGCGCTTATTTGTTATAGTCGAGATTCTAGAATTTACAGGAAAGACCTTGCCCCCCGACCAATGAGGAATAGACTATTCCATCTCGTTCCTCCCCTCGCGCCTCTCAATCCAAACAGTGTTCAATCAACAATTATTGATTCACTGACATCAGGACTCTTTAGTCAAACCTAAAATCATTCTTTATCCACAAACTAGGCCTCAGATCTGGTTTTTCCACTAACTCGCGTCCAACTCAGGAATACTCCCAACAACGTCTTGCCATTCTTTTTTCCTCCTCCCTACAGTTCTCTCAACTTTCGGGAAATAAAAGAAAGAAGAACTACCCCTAACTGATTAACTAGTTTGTAAAAAAGAATTAGTCAGATCTTTCCCATAAATTCTACAACTCAACCTAAGAAACAAAGAACAAATTCTCTGTTAACGTATCCCAATTTCAACATTAATCTCTTCACAATTCCCAAATTACCAAATCCATCTAATAACCAAAATAATTACCAAATATTTATAATCACTTCGGATGTCACATGCACAAAATTGAATCGACACCACGTGTAGAATGACAGAGCAATTAATACGACGTTTACTTCAACCAGCCGTTCCTTTTGAATTTAATGTCCTCATTAAAATAGTATGGGTTCATATTTCAATTTTATAATATAAACATGTTTAATTTTTAAAAATTATTTAATTAAAATGAATAAGAATTTTAATATTATATTATTTATTTTATAAAATAATTATCAAAATTATATTATATAATATTTTATTAAATCATATTTTTTTCTTTTATTAATTCTATTTAAGGTGGATACTTTATGTATGTAAAAAATCATTAAAACTAAATACTAGTAATTTTCTTACATAGTTTTTTTATTTTATTTATTTAAGTTGTATATTTATAATTATGATAAAGTTTTATTAATTTTTTTAGTAAAATAATAAATAAATATATTTTTTTTGATATAAATATGTCCAATCACTCTACAACTCAATATAAAGATATTGTAATTCTCTGTTCTATTAAACATTTTGACTTGATCAAATTACATACAAATAAAATAAACATAAAATAAAAAATAAAATAAAATCAATAATTATAATAAAAAATATATAATTATATTGATTTATTATTATAATATTTTATTATATTATAATTATTAATTTTATTTTTATTCAATTTGATCAGTCAAAATGTTTAATATGACATGACATTATAATATATTTTTTTATATTGAGTTTAGAGTATTGTTTATATTAAGTTGTAAAGTATCCATGGACACAATTATATTTAAAAAATATTTATTTATCATTTTACTTGCAAAAAATTAATAAGGCTTTATAAATATACAACTTAAAAAGTTTTATAAAAATCTTATATAAAAATAAATAAATTATATAAGAAAATTACTCATAACCTTTTACATAGTTAAAGTATTCTTTTAAAATGTTTTTTTTTTACTAAATAAAAGTATATATATATTTTAATTTTAAAATCTTATAAAATAATATAATAAAGTAATATAATTGATGTATAATATGAAATGACTACTTTTCTCCAAAGTTAGAAAAGATTGTTGCTTTTTTATTAATACAATAAGTTAATGTGGTATTCTCTTTGTTGAACATGTAATTTAAAAATATATATGATTTAATAAAATATTATATATTTAAATTTTAATAATCATTTTATAAAATAAATAATATAATATTAAAAATTTATTATTTTACTTAAATAATTTTAAAAATTAAACATGTTAATATTATAAAATTGAAATGTGATCAATTAAATTTTCTCATTTTAATATTATTTAAAGGAGTGTTCATTTTAGTATGAAATTATTTTAGTGAGGGCATATTAAACTCAAAAGAAACGTCAAGGAATTGATTTCTAAAAGCCATATTAATTATTTTGTTTTTATGCACTTCTTGTCTATTTAAATTTGTGCAGTTGTCAAGAGTGTGGTTGGAATCACTCTTCCAAAAATAAGTTTATAAAGGTATGGATGGATGTATAGCCCATCTAGTACTGCCAGGAAGTTGTATTAAATAGCAAATAGGTTGGGAAATATTGCTTGCCACGATTTGGTATTCTGCTTGATGATCTTCCAAAGAAGCATTAATTCTTGGCGTGCTTCTTGCTATATATCTGATTGTGGAAGCCTCTTGAACCTTACCAACGGGCTCGGTTATGGTACGGTGAGGACAATTCTTATAGTAATGAGGCTCTCCACAACCCCAACATTACAAGGGAGGTTTAATTGCTTGACTTGACTCGGGTTTGCTAGAGGCTTCAGCTTGTCGAGTCTCATTCTGCAATTTAAATTTATGCTAGTTTTTTTCCAAATTGCTTATTTTGTTGTCCTTTATACATGTTCTTAGATCCAGCAGTTTTTAGATTCCTGGTATTTGAAAAAATCTTTTGTCCCTTTTTATTTAACCAATTTCTTCTACCTTCTCCCTTCTTCTTTATCTGTTGATAACACAGTCATCCTTTACGAACTACCTCATCCATAGTCTTAGAACTATCAAATTACAGACTTTCCTTCATAAAGGTCAACTGACTACTAACAAAGCGTTGAACCTTAGTTTTTTCCTCTCGAATGTATGGAACATACCATAACAATCATGTGAACTTGGCTACGAATTCATCCATGGTTAGCTGCCTTAACCTCAGATCATGGAATTCCTTAGCTTTCTCATCATAGAATCATTTCATCGGACATTTATCCTTGAAGTGCCTTTGAAAACTTTCCCAGGTTACTTCATGTTCATCTACTACCTTGACTGCTATAACTTCTTCTCACCATAGATTGGCCTTACCTTGCAATTGGAAAATGGCTAACCTGGCCTTCAAGTTATCACTATATTCATAAATTTGGAAGTATCTGTTCATATTAATTAACGAGACTTCACCATTTTCTTCGATATCTCCATCGAAAGTTGGGGTTTAATTTTTTTTAATTCCCCCTACAACTCGGTATTCTACCTTTTTGCTCCCTTACCACCAAAAATATTATCATATCCTTCTTCATTATTATTATTATGAGCTCCCTCAGATTCATGGTTATCCTCCCTTTGTCGATAGGCTTCCACCCTATTTTCATTATCAGGGGTTGGGATCAAGATTTCTTGGATTTTGCATGTCAAAAAGGCTTTTTAAAATTATTTCCTATTTCACCTTCATTCTTTTATTGTCGGCTCTTAAAGTGACCATTTCATCTCGCAGTTGTTGAATTGTTTCTAGAAACATTGCATTTTTCTTATAGGATTCTTCCCCCAACTATACCCACATCTCTGGGTTCCCTTCAACCATGGCCCTGGATTCGCCTCCCACCATTGATGGTCTGAACCCTTCTCCTCTTCGCAACATTACACATTTTGTTATAATTTTCATGGTGATCCCAATCAAACCATATTCTTGAATCAGACCCTCTAATATCACTTATAACCAACATCACCATACCCAAGACATTAAATTACATTACAATAAATTAAAAAAAGGGTTGCATACTAACACTAATACCACCATTGTTAGAGTACTAGTTAATTATGGTAATTTGAGTTTATTTACCATGGTACCAAATATTTTTAAGTAAAACCAAAGTAGCACCGCATTCGTTATATTTATGTGGTGATATAGTTCGTTATATTTATGTGGTGATATATAACATTAACACATATACATTATAGTTTCACTATGGTATGGATATCGTTGTCGTTCTCTTTTAATCTATAAGTTCAAGGCATACTATCTTAGCACCAAGCCATGGGTTGATGTAATATTCAGGGTATTCCCCTTCAAAGCTACGCCAAACTGTTACTGGTTATCTTGTGAATATATGAGAATGCTAATTATATATATATATGTAAATGTTTTTTCCCAATAAACGAAAATAAAAACCTTTGGGATATAGAAAACAAATTAAATATTACGGTTACAGTACTTCGAACAATTAATCAATTTCAATGTCTAGTTAAACAAAAATCTACACTCATTAGCACTTGTATGTTAGCTGAGATTCCAGAATTTACAAGCAAGACCTTGCCTCTCAATTTTTGGGTAATAAAAGGAGGAATAACTATCCTTAATTGACTACTAAAAGGGAATTAATCAACGTACCTAACTGACTACTAAAAGAGAATTAATCAACGTAAAAACCAAGAACAATTCTCTATTAATTAAATCTCTCATAATTTCAATTACCAAATTCATCTAATAACCAAAATAATTACCAAATATTTATAATCACTTAAGAGTGTCACATGCACAAACGTAAATAGACCGAGCAATTACGTTTCTTTTTTAATTTAATATGTCCTCATTAAAACAAGGCTACTACAAGGTAGCTACTATGTGCCGCTTAATTTAAATATAGTAATGTTGCAATGTGATCTTGAAAATGTCTATGGGTAGCTATTACATGCCCCTTAATGTAATTATAAAGATGTTGCAATTTGAGTTTGAGCATGTTTATGAAGATTTGCTTTGCAATAAAGTATAGTTAAATTAAATTAGAAATAATTGTTGCAATTTGAGTTTGAGCATCTCTATGAGGATTTGCTTTGTAATAAAGTTGCTGCTTAATTTAGTTTAAATATAATTAAATTAAAGTAAAAAATATGCACATTGATAATTACTAAGACTACCCATGAGCATATGCATTTGATGTGTAGATTAGATCTGCTACATATGCTTAGCTTATTTTTAGCATCAATATGAGTATGAGAGAGTGTATAGCATTGAACAATTGCATTAGTGGGGAATATAGGTAATTCCTTATCTTCCATATTATTGCTTTACATTCACCAATAAGAATATTTTATTTGTAACAACTGCTCGAGCTCTTGAATTTAAACTATTTAAAAACTTAGCTAATCACTTTCTCAAGGGCTATTCAATTTTAATAAAATGCCATTTTGATTCATAATGCAGATATAATATAGCCTCTGTGTGAAAGGGGTTAATCCTCTCAGAGCTCCATGGATGTTAATATACCCTTGCATAGGAATCGGTGAATGAAAATCAATGAGGAGTCCGATTGGCGAATCGATTCCTATTTAATTCGAATCACATCGGGTTTTGATGCGGTTGTAACAATTATAACACACAGAGTTAAATTAATAGAATCTCATTCCTTGATTTAATGTCGAGAGAGGTCGAAGGGTTCACATAGACAGAGGGTGAATATACAAAGGTGTGAGACAGATAGTTGAAGGCAAGCCACAGTCGATTATCTGCCGAGAGGGGTTTGCATCGAAAGGAAAGGCGAAATGGTGATGATGCAGTAATGTTTGAAGACCATCGAACTGATAAATTCGATCAACAGATGGAACCAAGAAATCGCAGAGATTGAGTGTGTAGTGTAAAATGTTGATAAAACAAAGGTTAATATATGAAACAACGGAACCTGGAGCAACGAGGAAGGTGGAACCGTAATGAATGTACAGTAAACCCGAAGTTGGAGAAACTAGCGGGTTTGCGCGTTTCATAAGTGGTAAGGAGATTTTAGAAAAAAAAAACGCGATCCCATTTGATGGTTGACACGCGTCCTAGAATGGTTTTCGAAAACCACTTACATCGCGTAAATTTGGAGAGCTAACTCATGGAGACTAAAATAACGCAATATGAGAGGTGTCAGTTCGCTGGAATAGGCTGGGGGATCGACGACATTCACTATCGCACAATGGACGAACGCTAATGGCAAGGGACGTATAGTTATTGTGGGCCCGGTGTATTATTGGTTGTAATGTTGCGTAGTCCAAGTAGACATCTATGAACATTAAAAGGTATGTGTTGAAGAACGTTTGGTAGTTAACCAAAGTTTAGAGCGAACCTTGTGTGATATAACATTAAGAGAAAGGCGCATATATGTGTGATGGTTAAAGGAGGTATGGCCTAGCGCTGTGTATTGGTAAGTGGTTTTTAAACGCTTGATATGTTGTGGCCCTAATGTTGTTTACTATCAGTGGTTGATTTTTGATCGAAGTCAGAATATTATATGGGCAAATATTTATATACGTTGGTGACTAATTAAGGCGAGGGTCCCATTCGATATTTGTTGATTAATATGCATTGGTTCGAAAGTGAATGTCCGCATGAAGTAAATGGAGGCGTACGATGACTATGGTGTTGCAGGATATCACGTTATCGGGAAGAGCTCACACGCGGCCTGCACAAATATTTATGGAATTTGCAATAACATGTTGAAATTTTCAACTAATTGAATGCCAGAAAAATAAAAAAAATAAAAATTAAAAAATTAAAAAAATTAAAATAAAAAAATTAAAATTAAAATTAAAAAAAATTAAAATAAAATAAAATAAAATAAAATAAATAAAATAATATATAAATAAATAAAATAAATAAATAAAATAAAAATAAAATAAAATAAATAAAAATAAATAAATAAATAATAAAAATAAATAAGTAAATAAATAAATTTTAAAAAATAAATAAATAGATTATTAAAATTTAACTATAGTCAAATTATACAACAATCCAAAACATATGTCTAATCAAGGTGAATTAATGTCACAATCAGGAAAAACCTGATGCGTAGTGACCTGCAGCGGCAGGTATAATAATATGAGTTCATATTCAATTTTATAATATTAACATGTTTAATTTTTTTTTAATTAATTAATTAAAATGAATAAAAATTCTAATATTATATTATTTATTTTATAAAATAATTATCAAAATTAAATTATATAATATTTTATTAAATTATAATTATTTTTTTTTAATTATATTTTATGTATGTAAAAGATTATCAAAACTAAATACCAGTAATAAGTAGATAAGAGTAATTTTATTATATTGTTTTTTAATTTTATTTATTCATAATTATAATAAAGTTTTATTAATTTTTTTTAATAAAATGATAAATAATTATTATTTTTATATAATTGTGTTTAAAGACACTCTATAATTTAATATAGAGATATTATAATGCCATGTTTTATTAAACATTTTGACTTTGATAAAATTACATAAAAATAAAATAAAATATTATAATATTTTATTTATTATAATTATTGATTTTATTTTTATGCAATTTGATCTAGTCAAAATATTTAATAGAACATGGTATTACAACATCATTTTATATTGAATTGTAAAGTACTTTAGACACAATTATATTAAAAATATATATATTTATCATTTAATTTTAAAAAAATTAATAAAATATTATCATAATTATCCATATACAACTTTAAAAACTTGATTAAAATCTTATATAAAATAAAATAAAATAAAAATATATAAGAAAATTACTCATATCTAGTTTAGATAATATTTTACATAGTTGAAGTATATATATATTTTTTAAATGATTTTTTCTACTAAATAAAAGCATATATATTTTTTAATTTTAAAATCCGATAAAATAATATTATTGATATATAATATAAATGATTACTTCTCTCAAAAGTTTGGCAAGATTGTGGTTTTTTATTAATACAATAAGTTAATGTGGTATTTTCTTTGCCAATTTTTTTTAAATTTTTAATATTATATTATAATATTAAATTTATTTATTAATTTAATATATAATAGTTATATTTTAATATTAAATTTAGTTATTAATTTAATATATAATTTAAATATATATATATATATATATATATATATATATATATATATTTGATTTAATAAAATATTATAGGATTAAATTTTGAGCATTATTTTATAAAATAAATAATATAATATTATTTTATTATTATTTTAATTAAATAATTTAAACAAAATTAAAAATGTTAATATTATAAAATTGAAATGTGATAAATTAAATTTTCTCATTTAAATATTATTCAATAGAGAGTTTACTTTAGTATAAATTTATATATAGTTTGAATGGGGTTAATAGATAAGAGCATGTTTTTTTTCTTAAGAGGTCGCAAATTTAAAACTAGAGAAGTAGAATATATATACATACACCAATTTGGTGTTTCTTTTGGCCTTGGCCTTAAAATTAGATAATAATTTTAATGAAAAATATTAAACTAAAAAAAACCTCCTATAAATACCATTAGATTATAATAATAATAATTCTAATAAAGACATTAAACTCAAAAAGAGGAACGTCCAGTGATTGGCTACTTGAGTAAATGCCATATTAAGAGAGCAGTATTTCCCATCCTATTTGCTATTTAATACACCTCCCTGGCCTTACAGAATGGGATATATATATTGCTAGCTAGGAGAGCAATATTTCCCATCCTATTGCTATTTAATATGCCCGTAGTCTAAAAAAGTAATAGAATGTTCTAGAATTCGGTAGAGATTTTGAAAAAATCTGGCAAAGATTTTATCATAATCTTGTTCTTGTTTACAGTTGTTAAACTTCAGTATTTTGGATGCTGTAAGGGTTTTTGATAGTGCTGAATCCATTTTCACTCTCAAAAATGGATTCCTAACACTGCAACTACCTCATTTTTTGAATTTTACTGAACCAGATTCCGGCAAAAAACTTTCATCCAAACTATTATGTACCCTGGATAGACAACTTCATTTAATACACCTTCCTCACAGTACAGGATGGGACTGGATTTGCTTTGCCTCTGCCACATTGGCCCAACTGGAGTTGGGTCTATGGTTGGGGTTTTTAGTGGGTGTTGAGCGTTTGGAGTGGGGTGTGTAACCGTGTGTGCGCTGAAGAGATGGATTTTTGACGAGTTCTCGGGTGCGTTTCGTGGAGATCTTCGGCACGGGAGAGGGAGCGCTCCTTTGTTGCTTCGTCTGAGGTCGCAGAGCTTTCAGAGTTATCTGGGGATTTCGATTGAGAGCTAGGTGGGATCTGATTTTCTAAAATGGCACCCACCCGCCTCGGCTTTTTCTTTGCTTTTCCATGACTTTCTCTAATCACGGGGTGTTGTTTGAGGCACCCACATGCCTGGGTTTCCTCGTTGCTTTGCCACGATTTTGTCAGCCTTCCTGCAGCAACGTGTGTAATAGTAGTCGACTTGGAAAAGTTGTGTCCATGTATACTCTTTGATATGAAGTTGATATTAGAGGTAGAAATTTGAATTTCAAATTTAGTTTTTTTTATGAGTGGAAAGTGGAAATTTGATGACGGTTATTTGTTATTTTCTCTGTAGTTTTAAGTTTTAATTGATTCATGAATGTGAGGTAGGCTTGCAGGTAGTTATATTTAAACGAAAAATCTTCTAAACATACTAGTGTTTGCAGAAATTGTTTTAATAAAATGTATAGCAATGTTGTTGAATAGAAAGTGGTATTATTTTAATTTTTATGTATTATTTTTGTGTTTATAAATATCTCATTTTTAATTCATCAACAAACAAACAAAAATTTGATAAGAAATAAATGTATTTTTAATGAAATAAAAATGATATTTTAACGTCCACGAAACTAAAAAATAGCTTATGGGACAATTAGTTCTTTTTTTATTTTTCAATTCAATCTTTTTCTTACTCAGATTGATGATGCTCTGACCCAACCTTCCAACCATCCCCTTCCTATATTAACATATTCCCATAACTTTCCTTCATGTCTTTGAATGCATCACATTCCAAAATGAAATGTTTTTGTAATTCCACTTGCAAAATATACACACCTGATTACTCCCAAGCTTTTTTAGGCCTTTTCCATGGTCTTGTTTGTTCTCTCCCTCGTGCTCCAAATCTGAGTTTTATAGTTGACAGAAATTTTCTAGAAGAGATCTCGGGTAAGTCGTTCACTGTACATAGAGTAAATCACAAACAGAATGGTCCAACCATCTTTAACTAGTTATTTTAAAGATTTTTGATATAGCAAATTTGTGGAACAAGAAAGCACCGAATTCAAAACCTTACGCAAAGAATTACAATTCGTACTGTAATTTCCTAACTATTGGAATCTAGAGAAACAAGGTTCTTTTCTGAGAAAGAACTAGATAGAGAATTACTATTACGCTATTATGATTACAATATCTAATTAGAGACTTCTTGTTAAATTACAAAAAAGAAATAGACTAGATATTACAAGCTTAGTATCATAGCTCAATGACACTAAAGCAAACCCAAGTGACAGTAATCTCATTGAACTAGCAAATATTTAGAAACCTTAAATTAAAAGGTTAGGATGGTACAGACAGATGTAAGGAACTGGAAAATCCATGAAAAGGTTGGGTATACTCACGTCAAAAAACGCATCAACTTTCCAGATGGTTACATAATAACAACAGAAATAAATTACACAAAAGATGATTTATTATGCAAAAGATTAATACAGTCGAGAACAAATTTCATACAAATATATATGCTTAGTATGAATAATAACACAGTTATTGCAAGAACTATCTTTATGATATTGTAGTAAAAGAATTATTTTCTTAAGATAACCCGAGTCCAAATGTGTTGAGGACAAAACTGGTACAACAAGACAAAATAGGAAAAAATTGTGTCTTAACTTGTGTACTGTAAACTAAAATATTAATACAAATTATTTACAAAATAGTCAAGTTCACCCCTATAGGGTATTGGAACCGGAAAGCTAGGCTATTATAGAAAACTTCCGAGCCGAAGCTAGATTTTTTTAATGAAGAACTGTGAAGGAAAAACATAAAAACCCTTTTCATCCTCGGAACTCGACATCTCTGGAAAGCAAAGAAGCCTACGTCGGGAATACATGGCAAGGCCGGAAATGGGTTAGAAGGGTTGTAACCGAGCTCATTCTGAGAACCGCTATGACCATTCTTCCAGAGAAAAGAATTACCTGTAAGGGAAGAAACAAACAAGATTGGAGAATTAGCGAAAACCCAAAACCCACTACTGGAAGAGCAAGAATAGAACAAAAATGAAATTGAACCTCTACAAAATCTTACCTTAGTTTTAACTACGCAGAAGAACCGGCAGAGCCATTTGCAAAGTTTGGCATGGAAACTTCAAATTAAATATTCTGCAGAAACTTAAGGCACATTACAAGTAAGGTGAAAGAAGTCAAGAGATGTCCAAGTTCACCTGGAGATAGCTAGAATTTTCCACGCATAATGGAATGAGGATCTTCGCTTCATAGTGAAGAAGAAACGGGGTAAACCTGTATAGTGGATAGTTAGTGTATCATGGTGTTAAATAGACAAAACCCTTAAGTCATAATCGGGAAACGAATATTGATTCTAAGACTGGAAAAAGAATACAAACAACCTCTAGGTAAAAAATTTCGAATCAAGACAACTGAAGAACGCTAAGTAAGATTTGTCCAAGATTCATTTGGAATCACCTAGTGGTTGAGATCACTGTGTAAACCTCCATTACCAACGCCTTGAGGTTTCGTCGCAAAGCAGAGACCACCGGAGTAGGAGCGGTGGCAAATGAACAGAGAACTCAATCCGAGCAATTATGAGACGGAAGGTCTTTCTGTAAACCCTAAGTCTCCTTCGTCGTTGGATCTTAGAGGGCAAATCGAGGGTGGAGGAAGCCCCATCTTTCCTTGGTCGAGGGCTTGACAGCTCAGTAACATTAATTATCCGCTAACCAAAAAAATTAATGCCAATTACTATCTCTAGATTTTATCGTGCAAGTTATAAATATTAGTCCATGTGGATATGAGTGATATACAGGTGTATAGGTTGAATGATGATTGTCATTAATGGCTAACAATTATTTCAATTAAAACAAAACGTCGTCCGAAAACATAAACCACAGAAATATGTTCGACATAAGAAAATTGCAATAAGTCAATTGTTGTACAAGTATAATTCTTAATTTATGATATGTTATATGATTAGAGTACAGGTTGAAATCTATGTCCAAGTACTTTTTTTATGTCATGTATTGTTGTATGTTACAAGTGGTAATATACAACAATACACAACATTAAAAAATAAAAAATAAAAAATAAAAATAAAAATAAAAATAAAAAATAAAAAATTGCATGGAGTAACTAAATGACTACCCTAACTCATTTACCTTTGCCCTCTACTGTATGTTAGCTCCAATGTACTCTTTTTGTTGGAGATCACAAATAGGGCTGAATTCTTCAATGTAGTACTTTTTCTTTCTACCCAATTCTTTCCCTTATACCCCAAACTTTTCCATAGCAAAATTATTTAGCTCTTTGCTATTTGTGGGACAAGCATTGAGGTAGATATTTCATTTTTGCATCCATGTGTAGTTTTGTATTATCCATTTTTTCTTTCTTTCATTGATGTCTTCCTTAAAGATAACATTAAGCCATCTACCTACTCCCATTTGCTCAATTATTTGTAGATATCTTATGAGCGTCTCCAAAGCAATTGCTTCATTAAGTTTCACTTAACATTATCTTATAATGGATCCACCAAAAAATAATAACAACAAACAAATAAATGCTGCAGCAAATTATCTAAATATTTGTCTTAAAAACTCATTAAAATTTTTAAATCCACATATATATATATATAATTTACCGTTTCAAATTGTATTTATCAATCACTTTTTGACATTTCAAAATTTTCCCTGTCCAGCGAATACGTTTAAAATTCAAAAAAACGTAGAACAGTCAAATTCCAGACCTTATAACCATACTTTTTCAATTTCACTAATAATTTGTATCTTAAAATATATAGAGTGTAATTTTCAACTCAAAAATTAATCATATCATATGTTTATTTTATTATTAAAAAAAATGCGTCTACATCATTACATTCTAGATTTAGACTTAGACTCTCGTTTCGAAAGCAAAAGACAACACATAATTTTTCATGACTTGGTGAGTTGGTTCGCAAAATAAAAAACAATGGTCATAATTATCGATTTTTCATGACCTAGGGTCAGTTGGTTCGCAAAATAAAAAACAATAGTCATAAATATCGATTTTTCATGACCTAAGGTGAGTTGGTTCGCAAAATCAAAAATAATAGTCATAATTATCGATAGAGATTGCATAATTCCTTTGGAACGTAGAGAAGCAAACAATATGCCACATTTAATAGTATTTTTTTAAGGTTAAGGATAGGTTTTACTGTATCTTTAAGTTAGATATCAAAATAGTATTATAATTTCGCTTTATTAAATTTTATAAAAATATTAATTAATTTTACCTTTATTCAAAAACTTAATAAGAAAAGTAAAAACGCATGCCAACTTTTTTTTTTTTCATTTAGATCATTTTCACGAGTTCGTCTCTCATTAATCTTTTCTTCGACAACTACTAACTCGTCCTTGACTAAACTAATCCCATTGAGATAACTAAAAAGGCCTTTTCCATTAATCTTTTCTTCGACAACTACTAACTCATTCTTGACTAAACTAATCCTAGTGAGATAACTAACAAAGCCTCTTCTTTTGTTTTGTCTGGTATTTCTTAGCTTCTCTTTTAGGATTAACTTTAGGATGGAATCTCACAAATTCTTGCACATATATAATTCTTTAATATTGGTAATGATGTGTTTTTTAACCCTGTATTGGATAATATAACTAGTCTTGGAATCCGCCTTGCGGTAGGTCGTTAATCCTTCATTCCATGCTTTTCTAGCAATAATAAAAATTCTAGATTTACAGGTATGAAAGTTCGATGCACGATCAAGTCTACCTTAATCTCTCAATCTAGCTAAATTCATTTCCGAAACCCTTGAACAATATCATCTTGTGTGAAAACTTTTTATTTCTTTTTCAAAAATCAAAATGTGCTATTAACTCAATTAATTATTTCTTATTGCTTGTTTATGGAAAATTAATTCTTTTGTTGGAAGTTATGAATAATAACATGAACAATATCATTCACAAAAAAAATTGCACTGAGATATACGAAAAACCAATCACACACTTGACACAATTATTTCGGGACCAACATCCCTAGAATATCCACAATGTGGGGAAAACTATTTTTCAGATCTGAGGGTTTATATTATTATCTTCAGCAAAAACTTTGTTATTGAGAAAATACAACTACTTACCTAACACTGGCAAAACTCTGGAAATATTTCATCTTCACTTATGCTAATCAAATCAACCGAAAGAAACCCCACTACTTCCTCTTCTACAATTCGTACTTCCTCCAACAACTCGCACTGGAAACCTGGAAACTCGCACTTTTCTTTTAGCAATTCACATTGTCTCCTGGAAAACTTGCACTACCCTCTGGAAACACGGTCTTCCCTCCTGGCAATTCACACCTCCTCTGACAAACTCACACTGGCCTCTGAAAGACTCGCACTGCCTCTTGGATATAATCTTGGCCTCCACTTCTACAAATTTACTGAGTAAATCAACCTCATCCTGAGGCTCACAACCTCACTCGAAAAAATTGATCTCCTGCAGAAAATAATTCTTCTCCCAATTACTACTGTTGAAACCCTCTTGGTGTCTCACTGAAAATCACCCACTCGATATGTGTCTAAAGTTTCCCATTGATTCCCTTTATAATCTCTCATTCACAAATAAAAGGCCACAATTAGATGCTCACTTCATCCAATCAACGGCTAAGATCATCTTAAAAAGTTTCCACAAGCTTCTAGAATCAATGATATCCCAACTAATGTCAACTAATTATTTTGTTTCCCTGAGTTTAGACTTAGGAATATTTAAAAAATCACTAATTGACATAATTAAGATATTTCTCCTAGGTGAAACTCATGAAAAATTACATGAGCTTGGAGATATTTAAATCCTTTGTGTTCCTAGCCTCTATGGCACCTCTCAAGGCTATAACATTTGCTTAAGCTACAATATTTAACACACTATGTGTTTGTGATTTTGTTTTTTTGTCCATCACTATTTGTTTGTATGTTCATACATGATTTCCTTTGTTTATCCATGATTTTCTTTTTACATATGTAATCATTCATCTATTTGTTCATCTATGTTTTTGCCCGTATGTACATGATTGTGCTTGCTAGTGATTTCATCCATTCATCTACAATTCCATGTGTTTATTATTATGTTCATTCATCTGTGATTTCGACTATTGGTAATTTCATTCACGCATCTATCAATGATTCCATTTTTTTGTTTGTGATTGTTTTCCCTTCATCATTTGTATGCTTGTTAATGCATTATTTCGTGATTGTGTTTGCCAATATGTGATTTCACCTACTTGCTTGCTCATGATTACTTCCATCCATTCATGATTTTATTCATTTAAGTGTGATTGTTTATGATTTTATCAATTCATTCACGATTGTCTACCCATTCATCTGTAGTTTTAACAATTTGTAATTTTCTTTGATTGTTACTGATCAATCATTTGTCATTATGCCCCCATCTACTTACTTATTCATAATCTCAATTACCTATTGTAATTTTTTCCTATTATAATCCCCTACCCATGATTCCACTTACCTCATCCCCTAGTCAATTGTCCATGAATCTAACTCTATATGACTCCATCTCACGATTCGATCCATTCCCTTACCCATGATTTTTTTCTTTAACCCACCCACCAACCCCACACAAATTCGTTATAACAACATATCAACACATCATTTTTGTACTAGACAAAATGAATGGTGATTGCAACTCTCATACACATAGCAGTGCATTAACATATGCTTAGGTGTAACAATGTGTCCCAATCGTGTTTCACTATGTGATAATTTTATATTTTGTGATTACGACTCAAAAATTGAGAGTTTATAACTACTTATGGTCTCTCATAACATAAGTTCAAATATAACTACTTGTGGAATCTACAATCTCTAACATATCCATCCATGTATGATGAAATTATTTGTTCCTCCTTAGTTTATCTATTCAAATTCAAATTCATCACTCAAATGTTAGAATGTAAGTTTATGTGATTTATGATTTATGCAAAATTTCTTATTATACAGTCATTTTGAGATCAACACGTTTCTAACCATTTATTATTGCTCATCAATAAAGATGGACAGCCTTATGAAGTGAACAAATAAATATAGTAGAGATGTGGTTAATTCATAAATAACATTAAAATAAATATTAAAATAAAAAGATATAGAAAACTAAAAAAAATATGAAGTCAATTCATAACAGACATGAAAATAAATAATAAAATATTAAAATAAAATGTTATAGAAAACAAAAAAATACATAACACAAAAATAATAAAATATATATGAAAAAGACAAAAATGGAAAGAAAATTCAAAGAAAACATTAATATGGTAAAGATGCAATGGTTAATTAATAACTAATAAAAAAATAAATATTAAAATGAAAGAAAATGAAAAATACATAATAGAAAAATAATAAATAAATAAATAAAAGTGAAAAAAGAATTCAAAATGAACATTAATAATAATAATAAATAAATAATTATAAAATCAAATAGAAAAATACAAACTAATAATAATAAATAAATAATTATAAAATCAAATAGAAAAAAAAAAAATTAAAAAGAAAAACAACTTTTAACCAAACCAAAAAATGAAAAAAAAATTAATTAATAATAATAATGATTTTCGGAATCATGCCTTTGTGATCCATTATATAAAGATTTTTTACAATTTAAATAATAATAATTTTTAATAAATTAATAATTATTATAAACTTTTACAAAAATACAAATTAGGAATTAAAAAATAAAAAATAAATTAAAAACCACTTTTAACAAAACCAAAAAATAAAATAAAAATTAATTAATAATTATTACAAACCTTAAAATAGAAAAAATAAATAAATTAATAATAAAAATAATTTTTAATAAATTCTCAGATGCGGGTGGGCTTTGTGATTAATGGTGAGCAGATGATCAGGTGGGTTGGCGCGTGGTTCACCACCATCGCCACCCATCCTCGCATGCTCTTGAACTTAAATGCCACTGTCCGGCTCTTCAATGCAGATTTATGGGAGCTCTCTCCCCGATACCAGCTCATTTCTACTTCAGCGATGGCGAGCTCTGGAAATGTCTTGTGTGTTAATCCCCTCCGCGTTTGTTGCACCCCTGCTGCTGCTGAGCGCAGCTCAAGCACCAACACAGGGTCTCGTTGTGTTTTAAACTGTTGTATAGATATACTGCCAGGCCTCCATTTCTCCAATTGCGCCTCCTGTAACCTTCCGCGCCCGTTCTTCTCTGATTCCAGTCGCCAGCAAGTTTATCCCGCTCTCGCTGTTCCCCCTGTCCATCAAACCATGCCCCGCTTACGCCCGAGAATGCGTTGCAGGCGTGGGGGTGCCATTGGGCGTGCCATCAGCAGATCCTCTCCCTCCAACTCCGATTCTTCGTCTTATTCTTCTAAATTCGGACCTGTCCGTCTTCCTGCTCCGCGAAGAGGTCGAGGAAGGGGTCGGAATCGTTTTAATCCCACTGGGCACTTTCGCTTGTCTTCCAGGGCGCATTCTCACCATGCACGTTTTCATTTCCCCTGCAGCGTTAACAACACCTCTCTTCTTGCAATGGTTACCATTAACCTTCGGGCAGCCCCCTCTGAACAAATTTCTTCGGACTAGGTTCGCGCCACCACGGAGGCTTCTCTGGAGCCCATAGCGGAGGCAGAGCACAGCGATCCTCAGGCGGATATCCGGCAGAATGTTTCTTCTGGCAAAGCAGCCAACTTGGGCTTTCAGGGAAATCCTTCAGCTCCAAATGATGGCGGTCCTGAGCGCCAGGATGATCCTTCTCCTGAAGATGAGGATCCTTACAAATTCGGCTGCCTCATTGTCGAGGAAGATCCTCCCTCTGCTCAGTAACGTGTTTCCAGGTTTGCGCTCCCGAGTTTTGGTTTTCATCGGCCTGAAGGTGTTCATCTACAGTATTATGCATATGCTTAATTCTGCTACTGTTCATATGGTTTCTCTTTTGCTTCATGGACGGTCTCCCCTGCGTGGGAGTTATATTCTGCTATATGTCCAAGTCCTTGCTTTAGTCACAGGTTCTCGAACTGTCACTTTTGTTTTTGTTATGGTACGAAATTGTAAAAATCTTGCCACTCTGGCTTACTCCACAGGAGTCATACTGTCAAGGTCTGTTCAATTTCCAGTCATAGATGTCAGTCACTTCTTAGGAACAGACAGTATCACTGCTCTTCAAAGCTCTCATGGTCTACCTCCTAAATGTTTTAATGATCAATTCCAGCTTGCAAAGTGAGAGTGCCGCAGCAATGGGCTGGAACTCTCGAAGCTTCGGTCTCTATGTAACACTATTTTTGTATCAATATAGAAGTAGCCATATTCAGAAAAGAAAAAAGAAAAAAAAAATTAATAAATTAATAATTATTATTATTATTATAATTATATATATCAGGAATAAACTAGAATTATATCAGATTATACATTTATAATGAGAAATAAACCGATAAATAATTAAGATAATAATTTTATTATATATTTATATTCTTTCGATTTCATATATGTATATATAATTCATATATTTTGTGTCGATTAGTTTATCCATCCAATTTCATTAAACTATGCCACAAAGTTGGCTGTGACCTGTCATCTCACAACGAACGAAATGGGATAACATAAAAAGACACAAACCATCATCCTTCGTTGCTGATGACGTCAACAACTTTACGTTTTGCATTTATATTATTTCTTTTAAACTTATAAATCAATAATCCGATATGGTTTCAGTGATTAGAGTATAAAAATCGGCCATGACGTGTTATCTTACCAACCGACAAAATGTAACATAACTTACTTAACAACAGAATAAAGACAAAGTATCTGTTGCTTGTGACGTCAACAACTTTACGTTTTACATTTATATTATGTTTTTAAAACATAAATTAATAATGCGATATGGTTTCTCTCTTAACGCTGTAGTATTACAGTTCATATTCATAATGCGATTATGGTTTCTCTCATTGACATTAGACAGCAAAAAAATTATTCCTATGAGATAATAGACATCAGACAGCAAAAAAATTATTCCTATGAGATAATATATGAATTTGTTTAAATAAAAATTGTGCTGTTAGTATCGACCGTTTGTATGTTAGTATGATAAGAAGCAGTGATTTATTAATGGTAGAGAGATAATATATGATTTTAGTGTAAGTGGTTTTATTGATATTTGTAAATATTTTGTTTTTTTAATATTATTTTAAGTTACAATTGTTCTTTCATTTTAAAATAAAATTTAATAGTGTTAATGATTAATTCAGAATTAATTTTCTTTTGACGTAAGAAACAAGGGCAGTAACTCAAGATTTGATATTATTATTAAAAATTAAAAAAAAAACTCTATTTTTTATAAACATTACTGTTTGAAAGATATATATATATATATTAATGAGAAATTTGAAATCTTATTGTAACTTTCTCAAAATTTAAGGTCATGTGCATTAAAAAATATTTACAACTTTCTCATGTTAATATTCATATCATTATTTTTAGATATTGTTTTAATATGATTTTATTTTGTTGTTGATTAAAGATTATTATTATTAATTGTGATCATTAGTTTTTCAAATAATATAATGGTAAGAGTCGATTTAATTAGATTCATAAAATTAAAAATATTTTATTTCTATTTTTTTTACAAAATTTTATATAATGTTTTATTTTATTTTTATTCTATATGTGTCTATTTTGAATAATATAGTCTTTTGAGATTTATGTTAAAAGAATTTTTGTTATTTTATTTTTCAATTTAATTAAAAAAATAATTATGTCAGCAATTATAGTTAAATTCTTATTGCTTGTTTTTGTTTTATTATGTTTTTCTTGTTATATATATTTTATAAATGTGTCATATATTAATTTTTTTTATAATTAATAATATATAATAATTTAACATGCTCATAAGGTGTAGAGTAGACAGGGTGTTTTATTAAAGCATTCTATGGTGTAAAAGTCATTAATTTGAAACTCTTTGGAAAAAAATACAACCATGCTAAGGGCTTGTCTAGCCCATGCTGAATGTGATCCTAAGTAATTTTGATGACTTAGATACAACCATGCTAACCGGCCTGTGTAGTCTATGCCGAATGTGATCCCTAATTAATTTTGATGACTTAGATGCCCCTAGGTCACAACGACTCAAACCACAAGTTAAACATGTGAGTCATCTCAAAACTCAGATAACATATCAGATAAAAGAAATTAATAATAATTTAACATAAAATTAAAAATTAATTAATTTTTATAATTTTATTAAATATTAACCATATAAAATGTATTATAAAATAAATATCTTAATACTTTATTAGGAATTTGGCTTTGTGATCCATAAATTATGTATCAAATCTTTCGGTGAAAATCGTGTCGTTCTTCTATCTCTCCCTTTGAACCTTCATTTACTCATTGTGATAATATGTTTTTTGACTACAATAATAATAGATATAATAATCTTAATAGTGATGTTAATAAGAAAAACTTTTATCATATTAATAAGAGTAGTGTTTTTATTAACAATAATAATAATATTGATAATTATATTAATAGTAACATTAATATTAACAACTTTAATAATAATTCTAATAGTAATATTAACAAATTTGTCTCCTCCTCTTCGAATAAGACTATCGTTAATCTCGCTAGCTTTTCTTTTGATCGGCATGTTTATAGGTCTCAATTATGCTCTTGCTCCTAAAAGAATCCATATTCAAGACATTATTTGTGATATTGAATACGGGATTTGAGATCTTCCTGATACTACTAAAAATACTATTAGGCAAGATTGTGCCATGATCCTCAGAAAAGCGAAACCCCCGAAGAGCAACATTAACAAACTGGAGTTTGAGGCTTTAAAATCCTTAAATAATAACAAGGACATTGTTGTTCTTAAGGCTAATAAGGGCGATGCTACGGTTATTTTAAACAGAGAGGATTACCGTAACAAGATGTTCGATCATCTTCTTAATAGCGGTAGCTACAAGAAGTTGGAAAAGAATCCCCTTAAAAATATCTTAATACTTATTATGAATTGATATCTATTAATATATGCTATCATTTAATTTATATAAATACACTATATTATAACACTATAATTATTAATTCAGTTTTAAATTAAAATTAATTTAAAGTTAAATTAACCTAGTGTTAAGCTCCCTCGATTTCTGGAAACAGCCGCTTAATTTCTGGAAAGCTGCCTCTCCCAATGTGCCAATTTCTAAACACTGATATGCAGTTGTTTCCTTAATTTATGGAAACTAACTGCAGTAATTTCCTTAAATTACGGAAATCAACTGCAGATAATTAATTTATTGTTGGGAGCTACTGAAGTGGTCCATTACTCCCACTCGAGTTCTCTACCATGATTTGTGGAACACTTGACACATAGCCAACAAAATCTTGATGGAAGCTAGGCTATAAAGATTTATGTTTGGTTCCCAAGCTCACTAACTCAATCCCCTTCAGTTTTACATCATCAAGCTAGAGTGAGCAAAGCTTGGAAGTGCCTTCATATTTTCTCCACTGTGTGTGCTCTCAAGCCAAGAGTCTCTCTATCCCTTCGTTGGAATATCCAAAGTCCCTGCCACTACAAATTATATGCAAAATTATGTGCTCCGGGTAGTCCACTCGATTTCAACTAGCATCTGTTAATTGATTGAGCAATCTGTTTACAGTTGAAGTAGTAGGGGCGATTCATTGTGAATGGGTATATAGAACGTTGGAAGAATTCTCTCACGTTAATAAAAAACATAGCATTTATTTGGTGCTAGAGTTTTTCTACCGCAGTAAATTTAGTTACCGGAGGTTATAGTTTCTTGCTGGTTTCTGTTCGGGCATATTATTTTACTTTGCCATAAATTTTGTTGAAGACTCGTTGCATAGAAAGAAATAATATTTTTCATAGCGACGGAGTTTCATTACTTGAAGAAAAATATGAAGTTTTAAAGAGTTTCAGCAAAATAGATTGGAGTTTCAGCAAAACACAGATTGGAGTTTCAACAAAACAGATTGGAGTTTTAGCAAAACAGATTGGTAGCGAAAGGTTTTCATACAGTGAAGCAGCCGAAATTTTTTTTGCATACAAAATAGATTTGGAGAATCATTTCAACACCAATGGCTGGAGGTATTTAAGATTTACTAGGCAGTTTAATTTTTACTATTCGATTCTTTTAAGTTTTTATTCTGCATTATAGAATCGATATTTAGGTTACATTTGGTATTAGAGGGAGGTTTTATCTCTGCCTTGGTGATTATAGACATAGTTTGGCTAAATGTTTTATTAAAATAATAATAATAATATTTAGGTTACATTTGGTATCAGAGGGAGGTTTTATCTCTGCCTTGGTGATTATAGACATAGTTTGGCTAAATGTTTTATTAAAATAATAATAATAATAATAATAATAATAATTTCTGAATTAAAACATTTATTTGGAAATATGTCTACTCAATTTTTTTGCATATAATATTTATTTAGTTTAATTATATGCAATTTGGAAAATATGCTTGTATTTAGTTTGCATGAATTAATTATTTAAGCTTTAATTAAAATGTGCTATTATGAATGAGTATACAAGAACCATGGTTAAATGTTATGCATGAGTATTGTAGTTTTATTTATGCAAATTATCAGTTAATTTTTATGAAAATAATGTCTAGTGATCCATATAATTTTAATTGATTAGAGAATAGCCACAACATCTCTAATTAAATAAAATTATATATTATGATTGATTATGATCACATAAAGAATATCTAGACATTAATTGTAATTAATTATATTAAATATAATAAATTTTATCCCATGGGAATTTTTGTTATATTTATATAATTAATTACGATAAAATATTCATAATTTACCCACAGGAGTTATGAATTAATAGTTTTATCATAAAGTTCAAAACTAAGATAGAATTTGATAAATTCTATCATAAAGAATAATTGAATCTGCTTGAATTAAAAATTTAGTCCACAAACAATTTTTATGTCATTAGATTCAATTTTAAGCATGATTTACATTGGTAAAGCATGAAATTTTTATTTATGCCTCAATTTTAACATAAGCATGTGATTTTTAATTTTATGTAGTTGTACAACCTACAAATTTCTTTGAAATTCGTACTGATATCCCTAAACTAAGGGAGATAACTATAAAATCTGGAAGGAGAGAGTTCTCCTTCATTTGGGGTGGATAGACATAGACTATGCTATTAGGAAAGACGAACCACCGGCACTCAATAATACCAGCACTACAGCGGACATCACGCTTTATGAACGATGGGAACGATCTAATCGTCTAAGCGTGATGTTCATTAAGACTAAAATTTCAGCTGGTATTCGTGGTTCCGTTGAACAGCATGAAAAGGTCCGAGACTTGTTGAAAGCCATTGATGATCAATTCGTCACTTCAGACAAGGCACTAGCAAGCACCCTAATTATGAAGTTATCATCCCTAAGGCTCACCAGTGTAAAAGGTGTGCACGAGCACATCATGCAAATGAGGGACACTGCGGCTCAATTGAAGAAACTCAAGGTTGAAATATCAGAGTCTTTCCTGGTGCACTACATCCTGAACACCCTTCCACACCAATACGAACCCTTCAAAATATCATTCAACACACATAAGGATAAATGGTCAATTAATGAACTTATGACTATGTGTGTTCAAGAGGAAGAGAGACTGGTGATGGAAATGTGAGAAAGTGCAATGCTGGCAACGCGAGGAAAGGGAAAATCTCAAGCCAATCGGAAAGGGAAAGGTAAATTACCTCCCCAAGCCGATATCAAGAAGGATTCCAAGTGTTTCTTCTGTAAAAAGAAGGGACACATGAAGAAGGAATGCGCCAAATTTCAGAAATGGCTTGCGGACAAAGGTAATCCAATCTCGTTTGTTTGTTATGAATCTAATATGGTTAATGTCAATATTAACACCTGGTGGATTGATTCTGGATCAACAATTCACATTTTGAATTCTTTGCAGGGTTTGCAAAACCTAAGGAAGCCAGTGGGAAGTGAGCAAAGCATCTTATCAGGAAACAAGATGGGCTCGCATGTGGAGGCTATAGGAACATGCTATTTAACTTTAAGTAGTGGCTTTGTTTTAGAATTAGAAAAGACCTTTTATGTACCAAGTTTTTCTAGAAACTTGATTTCAGTGTCAAGGCTTGTACTTTTTGGATATTCCTTTAACTTTTCATAAACATCCTTCAATTTATTTTATAAATCTGATTATGTTGGGAATGGTATTCTGTCTAATGGTCTTTACTGCATTAATTTACAAAACAATGTCACTTATGATTTAATGCATGTTCACATTGGCACTAAAAGATGTGTTATTAATGAAAATTCCTCTAAATTATGGCACTGGAGACTAGGTCGTATCTCCATAGAAAGAATTAAAAGATTGGTAAATGAAGGGGTACTTGATACTTTGGATTTTACTGATTTTGAGACTTGTGTGGACTGCATAAAGGGAAAGCAAACCAACAAGTCAAAGAAAGGTGCCAATAGGAGTTCAAACATATTAGAGATCATACATACTGATATATGTAGTCTAGACACGGACTCACATGGTCACAGATACTTCATCTCCTTTATAGATGATTACTCACGATATATGTATCTCTACATGCTTCATAAAAAAGAGTGAAGCATTAGATGCCTTTAAGATCTTTAAGGCTAAAGTAGAGAATCAATGCGGTAAGCAAATTAAGATCGTGAGATCAGATAGAGGTGGAGAATATTATGGTAGATACAGAGAAGATGGACAAGCACCTGGGCCATTCGCAAAATTTCTTCAAGAGCATGGGATTGTTGCCCAATACACCATGCCTGGATCACCCGACCAGAATGGTGTAGCAGAAAGAAGAATTCGAACATTATTGGACATGGTGCGGATTATGCTTAGCAGCTCCAATTTTCCTAAATTCTTGTGGACTGAAGCACTTAAAATGGCAGTGTATATATTAAATCGAGTTCCAACCAAGGATGTTCCTAAAACGCCATTTGAATTATGGAAAGGTTGGAAACCGAGTTTGCGACATATGCGCATTTGGGGATGCCCGTCTGAAGTCATAATATATAATCCACAAGAGAAGAAGCTGGACCCAAGGACCATTAGTGGGTATTTCATTGGATATGTTGAAAGGTCTAAAGGTTACAGATTTTATTGTCCATCTAACAACAGTAGGATTGTGGAATCAAGAAATGCAAAGTTTCTTGAAAATGACTTGATCAGTGGGAGCGATCAAACCAGGAACATAGTTTCTGAGAAGGATCATTCAAAATGTCAACCTTCCACCTCAAGTTATAGATTGGTTATTGTTAATAGCACCCCTCAAGTACAAACTGGTGTTGAACAACCAATTGTTGAAGTTCCACAAGCTACTGACGACATTCCAATAGATCAGATAGTTCAAGAATTGCCAAGAATTCTTGAACAACGAGTTGAACCACATACTTCTCAGGAAGATGGTGGTACAACATTAAGAAGATCTACTAGACCAAAGAGATAAGCAATTTCTGATGATTATGTTGTGTATCTGCAAGAATCTGACTACGACATTGGAGCCGAAAACGATCTCGAGTCCTTTTCACAAGCCATGAGTTGCAAAGAATCAGAATTATGGTACGATTCCATGAAGGAAGAGATGAATTCTATGAAGAGTAACGAAGTCTGGGATCTTGTTGAGTTGCCTAATACTGCAAAAGCCATTGGATGTAAATGGGTCTTTAAGACAAAGAAAGACTCATTGGGCAACATTGAGAGATACAAGGCAAGACTCGTTGCAAAGGGATTCACTGAGAAAGAAGGAATTGATTACAAGGAGAATTTCTCTCCTGTATCTAAGAAAGATTCCTTGCGCATTATTATGGCATTAGTAGCCCATTTTGACTTGGAGTTGCACCAAATGGATTTGAAAACGGCATTTCTCAATGGAGATATAGAGGAGGAGGTTTACATGAAACAAACTGAAGGATTCTCCTCTAGTGATGGTGAGCAATTAGTTTGCGAGCTTAAGAAATCATTATACGGATTAAAACAAGCATCTCGCCAATGGTATTTGAAATTTCATAATGTAATTTCTTCTTTCAGTTTTGTAGAAAACATTATGGATGAATGTATATACCTTAAAGTCAGTGGGAGTAAAATCTGTTTTCTTGTTTTATATGTGGATGACATTTTGCTAGCAACCAATGATAAGGGTTTGTTGCATGAGGTGAAACAATTCCTCTCTAAAAATTTTGATATGAAGGATATGGGTCTTATGTCATTAGCTTTAAGATTCATAGAGACAGATTTCGAGGCATCTTGGGTCTGTCTCAGGAAACCTATATTAATAAAATTTTAGAGAGATTTCGGACGAATAATTGTTCACCAAGTGTCGCTCCCATTGTGAAGGGTGATAGGTTCAGTTTGAACCAATGCCCGAAGAACGATTTTGAAAGGGAACAAATGAAGAACATTCCATATGCTTCTATTGTCGAAAGCCTAATGTATGCTCAAGTCTGCACAAGACCTGACATTGCATTTGTTGTGGGAATTTTGGGACGATATCAGAGTAATCCAGGTTTAGACCACCGGAGAGCTGCAAAGAAAGTAATGAGGTACCTTCAAGGAACCAAAACCTAGATGCTTATGTATAGATGGACGAACAATTTGGAAGTGATTGGCTACTCAGATTCTGACTTTGCTGGATGTGTTGATTCACGCAAATCAACATCAGGATACATTTTTATGATGGTCGGTGGAGCTGTATCATGGAGGAGTGCCAAGCAGACTTTGATTGCCACTTCCACTATGGAAGTCGAGTTTGTCTCCTGTTTTGAGGCTACTTTACATGGTGTATGGCTTAAGAATTTCATTTCTGGGCTTAGAATTATGGATTCTATCTCTAAGCCATTAAGAATATATTGCGACAATTTAGCTGTTGTTTTTATGGCTAAGAACAACAAAAGTGGGAGTCGAAACAAACACATCGACATTAAGTATTTAGCTATAAGGGAACATGTTAAAGAAAAGAAAGTGGTCATTGAGCACGTTAGCACTGAGTTGATGATCGTTGATCCTTTGACTAAGGGCATGCCACCGTTTAAATTCAAGGATCATGTAATGAATATGGGACTTAGTTCCATTATGTAGTTTCTCGTTGTATGAACAATGTTATTTTAATGAAATTCTTAAATTTGTGATGTTTTTTCTCATATTTATGTGCACCTTAATTTGATTTGAGAGAATTCATCTATGTAGGATCAAGAATAAACATAGGGTTTATTCATTAATAAATTGTTGCCACATAAATTTTAATAGAAATAAATACATAGTAATACATGGAAGATAATGCTCGTCATTAAAGGACTTATCGCCATGATTCATGTATCTATTACTTAATACAAATTATCAATGGTTTTTAAGATGAGACATTAAGATTGGAAGTATGGACCAAGTGGGAGAATGTTAAGCTCCCTCGATTTTTGGAAACGACCGCTTAATTTCTGGAAAGCTGCATCTCCCAACGTGCCAATTTCTAAAAACTGATCTGCAGTTGTTTCCTTAATTTATGGAAACTAACTGTAGTAATTTCCTTAAATTACAGAAATCAACTACAGATAATTAATTTATTGTTGGAAGCTACTGAAGTGGTCCATTACTCCCACTTGAGTTCTCTACCATGATTTGTGGAACACTTGACACATAGCCAACAGAAGCTTGATGGAAGCTAGGCTATAAAGATTTATGTTTGGTCCCCAAGCTCACTAACTCAATCCCCTTTAGTTTTACACCATCAAGCTAGAGTGAGCAGAGCTTGGAAGTGCCTTCAGATTTTCTCCACTGTGTGTGCTCTCAAGCCAAGAGTCTCTCTATCCCTTCGTTGGAATATCCAAAGTCCCTACCACTACAAATTATATGGAAAATTATGTGCTCCGGGTAGTCCGCTCGATTTCAACTGGCATCTGTTAATTGATTGAGCAATCTGTTTACAGTTGAAGTAGTAGGGGCGATGCATTTTGAATGGGTATATAGAACGTTGGAAGAATTCTCTCACGTTAATAAAAAACATAGCATTTATTTGGTGCTAGATTTTTTCTACCGTGGCAAATTTAGTTACCGGAGGTTATAGTTTCTTGCTGGTTTCTGTTCGGGCATATTATTTTACTTTGCCATAAATTTTGTTGAAGACTCGTTGCATAGAAAGAAATAATATTTTTCATAGCGACGGAGTTTCATTACTTGAAGAAAAATATGAAGTTTTAAAGAGTTTCAACAAAACAGATTGGAGTTTCAGCAAAACACAGATTGGAGTTTCAGCAAAACACAGATTGGAGTTTCAGCAAAACAGATTGGTAGCGAAAGGTTTTCATACAGTGAAGCAGCCGGAAATTTTTTTACATACAAAATAGATTTGGAGAATCATTTCAACACCAATGGCTGGAGGTATTTAAGATTTACTGGGCAGTTTAATTTTTACTATTCGATTCTTTTAAGTTTTTATTCCGCATTATAGAATCGATATTTAGGTGGGACTTCGATTTTCCACCCAACCTTAGACTCATTGTAGCCATAGTTACTTACAGTAGTCACCCGATATTCAATCCATAAAGGAAGCCATATTCAATCCACAAATTATAGGAAATAAATATGACAATCGATGGTTTATCAACTAGTCAAACATAGATGAATTCACAACAATGGATGGTTTATCAACTATGTCAAGTACTCTAAGAGTGGTTTATCAGGCCACAATAAGAACCCTAGGTGGTTTGTCAAATCTCTCCTAGAAAGCACCCATATGCATGTGCTTTTTTAGCCCTAACTATCACCCTAAATGGTTTCTCATCCAATTCTTAGCAAGCACTCATTCCTATTTTCTCTTAATACTCCTACACTCGTGGTCACAATTTCATCTTTTAGGGAATTGCATTCCCTCAACTCATAGCTCTTTGCATCTTTCCTCGTGAGATTCACCAAGAATAGGTCCAACCCCTGCATTTTTGTGCATTTTCATTTTTATTATTTTCTCAGGGTGCCCCTTCATGTTCCTCTCAGACTCTTCCTCTTCTTTTTCTCTAATAAGTTCACCATAAAATTAATTAATGGTGCCAGCAAACCCCACATGGGTACATATTTCCTATTCCCTCATAGATCATGGATTTGTGGTCCCTCACTTTAGGCCATTACGTAAAAATATACTCATTTATAATTTAGAGTATTTTTTACATTAAAAAAACCAGAGGAGAATGTACCAAGGGTGTCACAAACCCCACCCCCTTAAAGGGAACACATTTCTCAGTGTTCTTATTAGCAAAGAGAACAAAAAATCTAAGCTTTACATATAGCTCATACATCTCCTTATTCAACAAACAAAAGATGAGTATTACACCCTTATTTTCTCAACCATCTCCCAAGTGACTTCATCAAGTCCAAAGTGCTTCCATTGCACCCTGTCATGTTGTATTATTCTATTCTAGAGCGTGATTTTCCTTCGATCTAGGATGCATAGTGGTTCTGGTTGGAACTCTCCCTATGGTTCCACTTGTATCACAAACCAATCAAAAACATGATTAATGTCATGAAGATATTTCTTAAGCATGGAAACATGAAAAACATTTTGTGTTTTCACTATGGGTGGCAAGGCCAATCTTTAGACCACTGGCCGCACTCTCTCCAAGATTTGAAATGGTCCACTATATATCAATTCCAACTTAGCACATGAGCCCATTTTTAATGAGATTTTCGTTGGCTTAATATGGAGATAAACACACTCTCCCACTTGAAACTCTTTCTCTTGTCTCTGCTGGTCTGCATAAATTTTATGCTTATCCTAGGCTACTTTTAAATTTTACCTAATATTGGTAATCTCCTACTCCATTTCTTTTAGTAAATCTAGCCCAACGATTACTCTATTTACTAGATCATCCCAGCTAATGGGGGTGTTGTGTTTCCTGCCATAAAGTTTCTCAAAGGGACTCATTCCTAATGATTCTTGATAGCTAATGTTGTATGCAAATTCTACCAGTGGTAGGTAGTCTTCCCATTTTCTTGGTTGATGTATGTTGGAGCAGGGTCCCCTAAGTCCGATAATTTTGTCATATTTTGTAATAATTTAGTCTTGCACAGGGATTTTGGGGTGGTTCAAAACCCCTCACTAATTGTAATGGGTCAAAAGGGTAGATCAAGGGGCCACAAACCATGGTTTGTGGACCATAGGATAGCGCAGGCTAAATATTATAAATAAGTGAATAGATCGAGTCTAAGAAGTCAGTTTTGGGAGTTAAGACTGAACGTGGATAAGATATCTGGATAAGTTGTGATAGTTTGGTGCAGATCATTCTGGGTAGAACTTAGAAGGCTCCTGTTGGCTGTGTGCGCAGAGACCTTAGTCTTGTTGTGTGCGGACCCCGCTGGCTATGTGTGCAGGCTGTTAAAGTGTTTGTATGAAGGATATGAACTAATTTGGTAATAAAGAAGTATTGTTGTGGATATATGAGTCGTTTATGCATCTATTGGTTATGCTATGAATGTTGTTGTATCTTGTTTCCGATTTGTGTATTGTTTGCACTTATATCTCTGCACAACTGTGGTTGGGTTTTTATGACTACTTATTGGATAGATCTGATGGTATAAAGCTCTAATATGATGTGTTAGTACTTAATTTATGATTTTTGTGTTAACTTGCGTCTGGTAATTTACATACTTGACCTAAATCTATCTTTAACGGGTTTACTGGTTAAAGTGATTGTTTCATAGGTCTGTTAAGGCTGTTTGGGATCTCAGGGCACCTGCATCACTCCAAATATCTTTAAGGGTGTGGAAACCTGGTTCCAGCACCCCCCCCATACTGATTCGGGTGAGAATTTGACTTGCACAAGTAGGTCTCTGCCGAAAGGGCCAGTAGTAAGAGGGTTTTGTTGGTTAACCTCATTTTCGAACCTAGGTCAGGACCCCTCAAGCCAAAAAATGGTTCTGTTGCCAGGACCCGGAGAATTTTGAGAGAGACTGGGTGATGCCACGAGGTCATTGGCAGCCATTAAAACCTGAACTTAAGGACTGGTTTGAAAAATAGATTCAGGAGCTTTCCCTGAAAGAAAACAACAATAAGAAGCTATCTACAGAGGAGTGGACGAATAAGTATATTTTTATGGAGGTGCACGAGATCTTTTTTGTAACTTTTGCACGCGAGTTACAAGAGTCTTTGGCAAGGTTGGAAAAATTCCATACCTATTGGAAGGATGATCAAGTCACGCAGTGGACCCCTGAATTAATCCAACAATTGGAAAATACTGATAATTATATTACCCGGACTTAGATCATTGGGTTGATAACATCTTGGGTGGATTTGTAACCGAATTTGCAGTTGATCAGTTCGTGTCTTACTTTGAGGTTGGATGAAGGTTTTTCAAAGGATTTAGGGGTAAGTTCTTACAAACTTTGCCTCTGCTGATTGAGATGTTATTGTGTGAAAAGGGTGTTTTGTGGAGCTACACTAAGTGAATGAGCCCCGATCAAAGCGGAAGCACGACATGAAGCATTAAATATTATCCAGTCATTCAAGACGGAGATAAATCAATGTATAGTACTCTAAGGAATTCGCATAATATAAAGGAAAGCGATGCAACACATGCAGAGACTAGTCCCCCGGCTACGCCACCATCGAAATCGCACAGGGGTAAGAATCCTCCTACCCCACCTCCGCCCCCTCCTGAGGACGATATGGTCGCGAAAATAAAGTTTCCCACTCTTAAAGGAGCGGGGATGAAGATATGGATCGATTTTGGTTCGTGGAAAATGCAGTATGGGCTGCGCAGAATGTCAATAACAATGCTTTTAAAAGAGCGCAGTTAGTAATAGCCTTTGAAGGTCATGCTTTGGATTGGTTCATGGGATGCATTGCTCAATGTGTGAATCCCACAATTTAGGAGATCAAGGATGCCCTGAAGCAGTAGTTCTGAAAGCCTAAGTCTTATTCTCAATGCGTAGTGGAACTAAAAGATATCAGGCAAGGGACTACGGAGTCAGTCTGGGAAGCTGACCATCAGCTAAAAAAGGTCTTCAGTGACGGAGGATTTTCCTATGATGATAAGCAACATAAGGAATGATTCATTTCCATGTTGTTGCCACATCTACAAGGGCCCATGGGTCAACAAAAGATTGGCTCATAGGAGGAAGCCCTAGAAATTGCTATGAAGTTAGAAGCTGCGCCAAGGGATGATGTGCCATTTGGAGCATCATAGATTCAGAGCCAATTAGAGGCGATGCACTTAGAAATTTAGAATTTACGAAGAGACCAGCGTAAAGAAGCTAGAGTGGATGTCTGGTGCATACACTGCAGAGTATCTGGCCACACCAAAGATCAATGCCCTCTACTTGCGAAATATATGCAAGCTGGGGAACCAATTCCACTACGCCCAAGGGATATTGATGGGCCTAGTACCCCCACATTATGGTGCGCTGATTGTCGGGTGGCAGGGCCTCATGATACATACCACTTCCCATAGTTAGGTGCCTATGTCCCAAAATTGAAGCAACAGTGGTGCAGATTCTGCTCTTCGGTGGGACACAATGAGCACAATTGCCACACGTATGACTTAATGGTTAACAGAGGGAACCTTTACAGAGTATAGACCGACCCCTCGTCACCAGCATCTCCCTCCAGACACAGAGGATCCCCGGCGAGAAGTCGGGGAGGGGGGAGAAGTGGAAGTAATGGTAGGGGAAAAGGGCAGCTAATTTGCTACAACTATGGAGACATCGGACATTATGCACGAGACTGCCCGAACCCCGCACAACAATCTTGCAGGTATTGCAGGAAATTCGATCATGTAATTGAGGACTATCCGGTGTTTATCGCTAAAATGCAGGAAAAACAACAAACGCCAACGCAAAACATCCAGCGGGTTATGGCTGAGCCACACGATGACGGTCCAAGTGTAAATGTAATTACACACAGTGGCATTTCTATCAGAGGAAATGAAGAAAAGGAAAATGTAGAACCACTAATTAGAAAAGCAGCTGAAAAAAAGGAAAGCCTCAACCTGCAAAAATAAAATGAGACTTTCATCAAAGCCAGAAAGGAGTTTGCTAAGGAAGAAGCCACCATTCTCAGGCCTATCAGGGAACCAAAAGAGGACGATGAGGTTAAGTCGTTCTTACAATCCTGCATCAATATACTATGCAATAAGAAGGCGGTAGATAATCTCCAGGCCCTAATAGACAGTTGCGTAGAAAAGGAGGAATCGCAGACAGAATCCAAGGTTGTAAATAAAGTTTACAAGTAGAATAAGAGAACGGGTAGGGAGATGTGCACGACGGTTCAAATTGGGGAATATGAGATGGACTAGGTTATCTTAGATCTGGAGTCTGATGAAAACGTCTTACCTAAGCAAACCTGGTAGAAGATGGGAGAGCCAAAATTGGAATGATCCACCATTCAGCTATGCATGTCTAATTAGCAAAATATCATCCCCCTAGGTAGGCTCTCACAAGTTGAGGGTGACATTGCGGGAGTAAAGGTATGTGCTAACTTTGAGGTTATACAAATTATGGATGATGCAGATCTCTATCATGCACTGTTAGGATTGGATTGGGCCATTAATATGGGAGGTATCATCAACCTAAAGCGCAAAAGCATGATCTTTGAGAATAATGGTACACAGGTAATCGTCCCCTTGGATCCAGCAGAAGGAGAACGGTACACAGAGCCAATGCGCGAAGGGGATGAGGTTTACCATATCTATAAATTTGTTGCACGAAATGAAGACTGGATCAACCCTACAGCTGATGGCATGCTGAACTAGGAGAAGGATAGCTCCTGTTCTTCTGATTCTGATAGCGAAATGGAGAACTAGCAGAACCGTCTGCATGACATCTCTGCCCTACATTACCTCAAGATTACAAAGAGCTTCTGGTGCATCTCCTCCGAGGTAAGGGAACTACCCTAATTTGATGATTCGGGTAGTGTCAAATAATTTTTAGAAGCACTAGAAAAATTTGTCTTAGATGAACGAAGATTCTGGGCGCTGGACTTCGTTATGCGTGCAAATCCAGCGCGGTGGTGGGAAACACACAAGGGAACTTTCCAGGACTGGAAGGAATGTAGACATATGATGATGCTACACTTTGGACCCACTGCCATGCCACCCATTGAATTATTATATGGACAAGGAGACTCACGCAAGAACATGTCCAGATGGATGGACGTATGGGATGAGAAGACATGGAATGAATGGGTTCATAGGTTTGTCCACTCATTAGGACCCATCCCCACAACCTGGTATCTAGAGGTTGAGTTACACTGCGGCACCCGAGACTGGTGTACAATGACTGAAGACTTCCTGGCAACCTTTGGCTCTATGGGAGGCTCAGAAAAAATGGATGAAGCGCTGCAAGACATAGATGCACTAGTCTTCGATGAGTCTCGGCCCCACAGGGAGAACACTATGCTGACCTGGGATGTACAGATGAAATACATAGCCAACTGCAAAAACCTGTCCATTCAGGATAACGAGGATGACCTAAGGAATGTTAGTATCCCTGAATCAGAAGGTGAGCACGTCGTGGCAGGACCAGCATTAAGGACAGTGGATGTGACTAAACCTCTGAAATTGAAGGAAGTCAACATTGGAACAAATGAGTAGCCCAAGTTGGCCAAGATTGGGGACTACTGGGATACTGATACAGGAGGCAATATTCCAAAGTTGCTGACGGAATATCAGGACTTGTTTCCTACAAAATTCTATGAATAGAAGGGCATTGTGGGGGACCTGGGTGTCATGAATATCACATTAAAACCGTATGCGCACCCTGTCAAAAAAAACCTTTACTGATTGAACCCCAATTATAAGAAGAAGGTAAAGAAGGAGTTATAAAAGATGGTGGTTGCAGGTATCATTGAACCCGTTGAACTGTCGGATTTGGTAAGCCCAATGGTGGTTCAAGAGAAAAAGACCAAGGTTGAAATTAGGATTTGTGTCAATTTGCGCAAAATGAACGATGCTTGTGTACATGACCCCTTCCCTACTCTGTTCTCGGATGAGATCCTGGATAATGTGGGAGGGCAAGAAGCTTACTCATTCACAGATGGGTTCTCGGGTTATCATCATATACGCATTGCGCTGGAGGACCGTAGCAAGACCACCTTTGCCACTAAATGGGTTCATTTCAATATACTGTCATGTCTTTCGGATTGAAAAATTCACCTACAATCTTCTCACGTGTGGTCGTGGTTGTATTCAAGGAATTCATGCATAAATTCTTGGAATTCTACTTCAATGACTGGATAGTTTTTGGATTGGTAAAGAACCATGTCTCAAATCTGCGCTTGACGCTTGATGCCTATCGAAAGCACCAGATTTCTCTCAATCTGAAGAAATGCATATTCTGCGTACCTTTTGGGATTCTGCTGGGGCACATCATATATCAGCAAGGATTGATGGTGGACCCAGCCAAAATCACAGTAATCATTAACTTAGAAGTCCCTTCCACTAAGAAGAAGTTGCGCTCCACCCTAGGACATACCGACTATTACAGGAAGCTTATCTAGGGGTATGCTCTGATCACTGTGTCGATGGAGAATTTGTTAAAGAAAGATGTAGCATTCTTTTGGGATGACGAGTCATAAGAGCTTTGAGCTGCTAAAAGAGAAAATCACCATTGCACCTATTTTGATATTCCCAGATTGGGCTAAGGTTTTCCATGTGCATGTGGATGCATCTGGCATAACACTCGGAGTTGTTGTAGCGCAACTAGGAGAAGGTGACATTGATCACCCAGTAGATTTTGCTAGTCGAAAGCTCTCAGGTGCAGAGCGCAACTACTCCACTACAGAAAGGGAAGGATCAGTCATGGTATATGTACTGCAAAAATATCGACACTACTTGTTAGGAGGGCATTTCAATATGTTCACTGATCATTCTGCATTAAAATACTTGGTCAATAAGCCTGTGTTGGGGGAGAATATTTTCTGATGGTTATTGCTTTTTTAGGAGTATGAATTTGAAATCATTTTAAAGGTGGGAACACTGAATGTTGGACCCGATCATCTGTCACGTATTGAGAATGGAGAGGAACTAACCAATCTAGAGGAAGGATTACCGAACGCACAACTCTTCGCTATCAAGGTGGTTGATGAGCACTTCGCGGACATTATTCATTTTTTGACTACAAGTATGGCGCCTGTAGAATATTCAGTCCAGCAAAAGAAGGATTTGGTTGCGCACGAAACGGATTTCACCCTAATTGCAGGTCAGTTGTATAAACTAGGAGCAGACGAAGTGTTAAGGCGATACATGTTAGAACATGAAAGGCGGACTATATTGAATGAAGCTCATGGGGGAGTAGTAAGTGGCCATTACACTAGGAAAGCCACTGCGCAGAAGGTGCTGCGTGTTGGGTTATGGTGGCCCGCATTGCATAGAGATGCGCAGGCTTATTGTCGGGCCTACGATGCTTTTCAACAGACTAGGAAGTCGTTATGTAGAGATGAGATGCCCCTGCACCCACAGATGGCCTTGCATGAATTTGACAAATGGGATGTAGATTTCATGGGACCATATGTAGTAAAGGAGATCATTGGGGGTGGTGCAATACGCTTGGCCACATTGCGTGAAGACGACCTTCCCGGATACTTCAATGGAAGCCACCTAAAGCCGTATTGAGACAATCCAACACCTACCAGATTACTATATGGCCGGAGTATAAGAATCATAGGATCTATGTGCAAAAGGAAGAAAGAGTGCAGGCAGGTGCCCCAAAAGCGCAGGGGTAACGCGCAGGTCAGAAAACTAGCCGTTGGAACCATGCAGCAAGGTGAAAAATGAAATTACCGTTGGAAGGAGCGGAATGGTTGCATTTAATAAGGCAATCTCAGAATATTTTTTGTCGTTCCCTTAGCAGTAAATAGCAATTAAGGGTAATCCGACCATTTTTACTATGGGTGGCTTATAACAAGGAGGCCATGAGTCTTAATTGGTCCCTCTATTGTATCAACATTTGGCACCCTGTGTTCATCAGTAGGCTTTGTTCTCTTGCCATCTGTGTGTTCTGCATGTCTAGTCGTGAATCCCTTTCCAACAGAAGCAACCTCGAGTTCATATTCTGAGCGATAATGACGACCACCAATATTGCAGAAGAACTTTTGACATCCCTCACTGTGTCTATAGAGGAAGGATTAGACGAGGTCCGAGAAGTAGTTCTTGAGATGGAAGAAGTGGAATCCACCCCGGTGAAGGCGAAGGGTGATCTGTCCAAGTGGCCGATGATTAATGAACCGAAAGCACTGCAACTAGATCCAGTTTCTTAGTGGCAACCATATGTTGAGAAATGGAAGCCTTCGGCGCGTAAGCCATAGAATCTTGATGTGGTACAGGACTGCTTGTAGATGCCATTATGCCCTCAATATGTCCCCATGGTCGCTGAAATGCACGGCCTGCTCCCTCAAATGAAGTTTGATGATTATGATCTTGCCAATGAAGCAACGTTCCCTGAGCTGGCCCCGGAAAACTACTTGGAATTTGTTTTGTATTACAATGTCATGAAGGTAGAACCGATGCCATGGGCGTGCGGATTGCAAAATGCGGGAGTCCTCAATCTGCTAAGGATCCCCTATTTTGGCTAGTACCCCATCACCAGCCTGTGCATTCACCAATTAATGACCTCGATCCATGATGGCGCGCTCTAGATTCAAGGAAGAATCCCAATCGATGTCGCATTGATCCATTAGATCACTGACCTGCCCATGAGGGAACCCCATCCCATGAAAGGGTTTGGTAAAAGCACCGAGTTGAAGTTAGCAAACGAGGTAAAGGAAACGTACGAGGTTGAATGGGACAAGCGGGGATTTCTGGTCCAGACCATCAATGACGAGGCGGTGAGTGTGGGAACCCTTTTCTTGGGATGTAAGCATATGCGGAAATGCTGGCTGAAGACCGTCCTGATGCATGTCATTGCCTTAGCGGCAAAGTGCGAAAAAGGGGTGCTATATAACTGGTCACAATTTCTTTGTGAGCAACTTTTGGAGAATGGGCGTGAATCACAGGAAATAGGGAAGTCGTTATGCTATTCATGGCTTCTACTACTGATTGTGTTAGTAGCATGGGAAACCCTAGAGGATACAATCCTCCCCAAAATTGAGCTAAACATCTACGAGGCAGCGCGCTACGCCAATTTATGGGACTCGACGAACGAAAAGTGGGTCGAAGAAAAAAAAAATTATGGGCTTTTTTTTCAAGCGCGTTGACACAAGCTATTCATTCCCAACCACGCCTCTCACTAGTCGTAGGAGAAGTATATGAGCGTGGCAGTGTTTCATGTAACAATGCACCACATAATGATCAAGGCACATAAGAGCTCCAATTGGTATCCCTTACCCTACATGGTCACGGAAGCGGATGTTGACCAGGTCATCGCCTCATGGCCGAAGTCATGGAATATTGGGCCGGGCTCTACCAAGCCTATCACACCATCCACATCTGGGAGGGAAATAGCCCCAAAGGAAATGACTTTGAAAGAGACAGCCCCAGATATACCAGACACAACGCCCAAAGATACCACTGAGTAGCACACAGAGATAGGTGGAAAAGATCAAGAAGCCAAAGAAGACCTGGACGCCAACGACGATGCAAGAACAGACAAAGATCAGGAATTGGGAGGTGACCATGCAGAGGTGGATCCCGATGGGTTAGATGGGCTTGGTGGAGATGGTGCAGAATCCTCCCGCGGCATCAAGCGCAAAGGAGAAACATCTAAGGGGCCGCACAAGAAATGAAAAGGGTCCAAGATGGGCGGAGAAGAGGAGGTTACTTTGACAGAGGAGGACCTCGAAAAAATTGTCGATGTGGTTGCCTCGGTGTGTGAGGACCAGTGGAGCACCATGGAGGCTCAACACAAGGCTGCGGTGGAAGCCTTGCAATCCAACTTACAAGTTCTGCAGTCCAAGCTCTATACCTTGCAAGTGAGTGTGGATCAAGTGAGGCCAGTGCAAGCGAGCGCGGATCAAGTGAGGCTGGTGTAGATGAGCCTGCCATCTACAAAAATCGTCACAGCCATAGGAAGCAGAGTCGGTACCCTCCCAGGCGTCGCGGTATCTCTAGATCCAACAAATTTATGCCACAAGTCCACGACTACTCCGAGGTCACCCTTGACCTGGCCAGGTTACCAAGTGGGCAGCTCCACACATTACACATCTTCATTTCAGCGGAACTTCGAGACAGGGAGGTGCACACCCATCAAAGGTCAACGAAGCTAAGCAAGTTGTAGCCGCCAAAAAAAAAGAGTCTCAGTGGGCTTAGACAGCACAGCAGAAAGTCTTAGCTTAAAGAGCGGAATTGGAAAGTGTCATCGGCATGCTATGTGGCGAAATTCCTGATATCGTTATCTTAGCCTCTACCGCCCTGCAAGCTAAAGTAGAAGGCTTGGTCACAGCTCTCAAAGATTCCAGGTCGAAAGTTCAGTCTGTAAAGGCAGAGTTTGAGCAACAGATTGTTGTGTTGCAAGCGCAGTTGCAGCCCAATACTCCCACCGAAGTGCGCGCATAGCGAGTGGCTACTATCTAGACCGTTGTGGCTGGCATTTCAACATCTGTCACGTATGGCTCCTCCCTACTCGACAAAGCCATGGGGCTATGGACCTTTGTACAGACAGACACTTTAGTCAAGAAAATCAATCAGGAACTGTGTGCGAAAGAGTAGTAGTTTTATGACTTACAAGAGGTTATGCCTACCCTTATCCCTGCTCATAGAATGGCACACCTTCAGACCAACCAAGCGTTGCAGGGTGAAGTGGAGGCACTCTGTCGCCGAAAGAAAATCGTCACCAATCACATGATGCCTTGGGCGGAAGAGGCCATGTAGCTCTCTCAAGACCTTGATGTTGTTGTCCGCATCCTGAACCAGACAATGCAAAAGGCCACTTCAGGTGCTAAAGGCCCCCCATCAGAACAATTGGTCGAGACCGTGCAGAGCGCTGCAGACCAAAGTGCAGGTATCTTGCCACCATTTTTTATGGCTATCGAAGCGCTCGAGCTCAGAATGAAGACCCCACTGCCAATGTGACTCAGGACAAGTCACAAGATTGTGTTGGGGGCCTGTTGGAGCAGGGTCCACAAAGTCCGATAATTTTGAAATATTTTGTAATAATTTAGTCTTGCGCAGGGGTTTTGGGGCCAGTCAAAACTCCTCACGAATTGTAATGGGTCAAAAGGGTAGATAAAAGGGACGCAAACCATGGTTTACGGACCATAGGATAGCGCAAGCTAAATAGTATAAATAAGTGAATAGATTGAGTCTAAGAAGTCAATTTTGGGAGTTAAGACTGAATGTGGATAAGAGATCTGGATAAGTTGTGATAGTTTGATGTGGATCGGTCTGGGTAGAAGGCTCCTGCTGGCTGTGTGAGTGGAGACCTTAATCCTGCTATGTGCGGACCTCGCTGGCTGTGTGTGTGGGTTGTTAAAGTGTTTGTATGAAGGATCTGAACTGATTTGGTAATAAATAAGTATTGTTGTGGGTATTTGAGTCCTTTATGCATCTATTGGTTATGTTATGAATGTTTTTGTATCTTGTTTCTGATTTATGTATTGTCTGCACTTAGATCTCTACGCAACTATGGTTTGGTTTATATGACTGCTTATTGGATAGATCTGATGGTATAAAACTATGATATGATGTGTTAGTACTTAGTTTATGATCATTGTGTTAACTTGTGCCTGGTAATTTATTTACTTGACCTAAATCTATCTATAAGGGGTTTAGTGGTTAAAGTGATTGTTTTAGAGGTCTATTAAGTCTGTTTTGGATCTCACGGCACCTGCATCACTCCAAATCTATTTCAGGGTGCGGAAACCTGGTTCTAGCACCCCCCCATACTGCTTCGGGTGAGTCTTTGACTTGCACAAGCAGGTCACTACCGAAAGGGCCAATAGTAAGAGGGGTTTGTTGGTTAACCTCACTTATGAACCTGGGTCAGGACCCCTCAAGTCAATAATGCATCACATACATTCTCATCAAGTCTTCCAATATTCTATTTACTCTCTTTATTTTACCATCATTTTGAGGATGATAAGTTGCGATAAAGGCTAGCTGGATTCCAAAACCAACAAATAATGAATTCCAAAATTTTGAAGTAAACTTGGCATCTCTGTCTAATATTATCTTTTTGGGTACTCCATGCAACTTGCTTGTCTCTTTCATGAAGATATGGGATGTATCTATTTCTTTATGAGTACACTTAACAACTATGAAGAAATTTTCATTGCTCAACATATCCATTACCACCATGATAACATCATGTTGTCTATATGTCCTAGAAAATCCTGTAAAGAATTCCATGGATATGACCTCCCATTGAAATTCTGAAATTGGAATTGGATATAGTAGTCCAGCTGGATGCCTGCACTTACCTTCACTTGTTGATATTCCAAACATTTTTCAAGGTATTCTACAATACATTTCTTCATTCTTGGCCAAAAATATGTTATTTTCATGGTTTTCATGATCTTTTGATATCTAGGGTGACTTGAGTAAGGTATTTTATGAAATTCATCCATGATAAGCTTCCTTAAATCCCCTGCATTGGGCACATATTTCTTGTTCTTGAATATTAGTATTCCATCTTCATTGAGTTCGAAACTTCTGCTTACTAATACATTTGGTTGTTCTTTCCAACACGTATTCACATACTGGTAATGTTTATCATTTACTAGCCCTTCTTTAATCCTCTCCTTGATGTCAAATGAGAAAGTGCTTATGGATGCTAGGTGAACCTCTTGGAAACTTCTATTGAGCACATCTACCACCTTATTCTATTTTCCTTTTATGTGCTTAATTTCAATATCTAATTCACTAATAAAATCTAGCCACTTGGCTTGTCTGGCATTCAGCTTGTGTTGGTCAAACACATATTTTAGAACACCATGATCAATCATTAACACAAAGCTCCTTCCCAGTAGGTAATTCTTCCACATTTTTAGTTCATGCACAATGGATGCAAGCTCCAAGTTGTGAGTGGCATAGTTCCTTTCATGCTCATTCAACTTCCTGGATTCATACCAGATTACATGTCCTTCTTGCTTCAGGACTCCACCAGGTCCCTCCTTACAAACATCAGTACATACTACAAATTATTTATTTGGATCAACTGTTCTCAAAATAGGTGCATAAGTGAGTAACTTCTTCAACTATTCAAAACTAGTTGCACATTTACGAGTCGACTAAAATTTTACTCCTTTTCTCTACAATGCAGTGATAGGATGCCAAATTTTTGAGAAGTTTCAAATGAATATTCGATAGTAACCATCCAACCCCATAAATGATATAATATTTGTGACATTCCAAGGCTTGAGTCCTTCCATTATCGATTTGATCTTTTCTGGATCCATAATCACTCCTCCTTTTGAGATTACATGACCCAAATAGTGAAACTGAGTTTGAAAGAACTCACACTTGCTGAATTTGGAATACAATTTATGCTCTCTGAGTAGTTGTAGAATAACCCTCAGGTGGTCCTCATGTTCCTTTTCATTCTTTGAATACACCAAGATGTCGTCCACAAACACCAGCAAAATGTTTTCCAAGTATGGTCTGAGCACATTGTTAATAAGGCACATAAAGGTTTTTGGAGCATTTGTAAGCCCAAATGGAACTACAATGAATTCATAGTGGCCATACCTCGTCTTGAATGTGGTTTTATGAACGTCTTCTTACTTTATTCTGAACTGATGGTATCTAGTCCTTAAATCGATCTTGGAAAACACATCAACCCCTCTCAATGGTTGAACAGATCATCAATTTTGGGTAATGGATACTTATTTTTCATAGTGGCTTTGTTTAGCTGCTGGTAATATTTGCACAAGCACATTGTTCCATATTTATTTTTTATAAAGAGTATTGGGGCTCCCCATGATGAAACATTGGGCCATATGTATCCCTTCTCCATTAATTCCTTGATCAATTGAAACTTTAAATCCACAATTTTAGAGGCTCTCATATGATAGGGGGATTTCATTGTTGGTGTTGTTTTGGGAATTAGTTCAATTGTGAAGTTAATGTATTTGTTAAGCAGAAGTCCTAGCGATTCATCTGGGAACACATCACTATATTGATTTCATACAAGGTAATTTTCAAAGGGGTTTGTGTTGGTTTCTTTCTCCTATTTGATTTGGATGTCATAAAGGGCACATCCTATTTTGTTGTATCACTTTACGTGCATTGTTGAGATCATTATGAGTGTTATCGACCCCTTAATACCCTATAGTGTTATTGGGTCGCCTTCATTGTTGAGGCACTCCAGTACTTTGTCATAACAATCCACCTTCGCCCTATGGGATTCGAGCCAATCCATACTTATTAGAACATCATATGATCCCAATGGTAGCAAATTCAATTTGACTGCAGTAGTAATGCCCCCGATCTCTATAGGGAAAGACTTAACCATATCTGTTATATGTTTGTTTTTCCAAGTGGCCAGTTGAACAAGCAATGATTCCTTATGGTTTTTCTTTGGAAATTCATATTTTTCCATAATATTAGGGTTAATATAGCTGAAACTAGATCCTGGGTCAATTAAAATTGAGACTGATGAGTTTTTTACCACACCTTCCATTTAAATGATCATTTCTTGTTGGTCTTCCTGTCTATTATCTAATGTAACATATATCCTAGGGATGCTCTGGGTCACATCATTCACAATTGTTTCCTTTTGTATGTTATATAACTTCTTTCCAGTCTTCTACAATAAAGGAAATTTTCTTCGAAGATGGTTCTCTCCATATTCCCAACATTATAAGCTCCCTTTCTCGAATCCTTCACCCTTTTCATTTACTAATTTATGAGGTGTATTTTTATTGATTGTGGAATTTTTTTTATGTTCACTTAAAGTGAGGCTATTAAAATTTCCACCATTTCCCCCTTACTTATATCCCAACTTTCTTTTTCCTCCATTTCCTTTATTCTTCCATACGGTGCAAAGCTCAGTGTTATTCTTAGACTATTCATAACAATGCTTGGTCTTTTGAATAATCTCCTCCAAAATCTTAGGTTCATTGAATTATATTATGTCTCGATATGTTTTTGGTAACCCACTGGGATACCTATGGATCTTAGTCTTCTCATCCTTGATTTAAGGTACATATCTTAATAGTTCCAAGAATTGTGTGGTACACTCCTCAGGTGTGATCTTCCCTATTTTGTGTTGATATAATTCCTTGGATCTATTTTCATTATATTTCTTAGATAGATACTTTGCTCAGAAGCAATTTTCAAACTTCTTCCATGTCAGCTCTTCTCTCTCATGCCTTTGATGTTCTTGAAATCCTCCCACCATAAATCAAGTTTTCCCTTTAAGATGAACACAACCACACTAGCCTTCATGTTCTCAAAATAATCATGCAATCTAAAGTACTTATTTATTCCCAAGAGTCAAGCCTCTTCATCTTCTGCATTCTTTACTTCTTCATCAAAGGTAAGGGTTTTTTTCTTTCTTGAATTATTCTTGCACGAGGATCCTCTTACTCTTACTTGGATTATAATGTCACTTATCTTCACAATATGATGATCTGTCAAGGCTACTTGATTCTCTTTTTAGTGTGTTGAGCAGAACCATTCCTCCTTCTACATATCTATGTCACTTTCTTGATTGGTTTCCTTATACCTTCTTGTTATCCAACTCATTCCTTTGGATCTCTAGTGAACTATCATTAGGAAAATACTTATCTTGATGGATGGTACCAATCTCCTATTGTCTCTGTCTTTGCAAGGCTGACAGACTTTGCGAAAACATGGCATTCACTTTTTATTGCTCTCTAACAATATTTTCGTTATCTTCTTTGCAACTTCTTATCTCAACTCTTAGGCTTCTAAGAGTGTCCATTAATTCATGAATGCCATCTTCTTTCATCTTCCCAACTAGCTCTTCTTCGGGGCCTTGTTGGGTTGTTTACATTGTAGCTTCTCATTGTTTCTCTTTCTTACGGTATCTTGATGTATGCCAATATTCTTTTACACGCAAATAGATGTTAGCCAACAAGAAAGGAAAGGAAAACATAACATAGATTCTCATTACCTTGGTTTATACAGATCTGAAACACTAAAATTTTAGATAGAACATAAATAATATTCCATCAATAGTTCCATAAAACCATACATTTAATAAATTTGTGTTTTCAACACCATCACACATCTGTTAGTATAAAGGAAATTTAACATATCAAGCATATCAAGCATTCATCTAGAGTATGCATGTGAGATTTTTTAGGTCCAATTCTTGAACCTAGAGCTCTAATATCACTTTGTAACACACCCCCTACTATCCCTAGTCCCTACTAAGGTATAATGAGGGAAGTTACTAGGTTGACCCAACCTCCAAGATTCTAGTTATGGAAATGGGGTCTAAATTTTTTGATCTTTTTCAAATTCTTCAAAACTTAAAATGGACAAGATTGTTGTGATTGTCTCATTGAGACCTTTCCAACGGTATAAATTTCATCTCGATCCGACCTCCAAATCAAAAGATAGTATCCTTCAAAGACTCAGCCAATAGCCACATGCCATGTCATCAAATATTAGAGAACTTTTGAGGTCTAAAATGGGCATCCTAAGAAAAATGTACAACCAAAATAAAATTTATAAGAACCAATAGGATTCAAAATGATTATGTCAACTATGGGGGATGATTCACCATTTTTGGGGTAAAAAAGTAAAAGGATTAAAAAATAATAAAATAATAAAACTACTTTTTCAAATTGTATTTTTAACTTATCTCCCTAAGTTTTTACTTAAATTTTGAGCGGGAGAACTCGTTGGATGCAAAATTTGATTCCTCATCCAAGGAGTACCCATGTTGCATACTTTCGATGGGCCCTGCTACACGAAAAATTAGAAATACATGAAAAAATTGAATGCAGGGTCCATCGAAAGTGTGCAACATGGGTACTCCTTGGATGAGGAATCAAATTTTGCATCCAATGAGTGTTCCCGCTCGAAATTTGAGTAAACCCATAGGGATGTAAGTTGAAAAGTAGTTTTTTCTTTTTCCCTCTAAAATTTGATGATGCAATCTAATATTATTTTATTATTTCCACTATTATTTTATAATTTCCTTAGGAGGCCCATTTTAGACCTCAAAATTCCCCTAATTGACTATCCATGTCCCAACTCCCATTTGGTCCCCACATGGTTCCTGCCTAGTGTTGGGCCGAAAATAAGGTACGTCTTCACCCTACCTTTACCTCAAATTGTTATACACATTTAGAAATTTTTCCTCATATTAATAGTAAAGGAAAGGAATATTAATGTAAAATCAGGACAAATGAACTACCGATAAAAGGGATGTTTAACAATGGGAATTTGACTTATTGTATCTTTATGCATAGGGAAACAAAGCAGATGAATCAATGACAATCAGAAGACAGCTGATAGGCAGAGACTAACGAAATCATAATGACTCCCATGGGCTGGTGGAAGACGGAAATGCATATCCACGTCCGAAGAACTCAAACGACATCCACGAGCAGCGGGTTGTCGTTTGGAAAACACCATTACCTCTGATTGAAATCACCTTTAAAAGGCCGAAGACAAACGAGATAGAGAGAGATGAATAGGGATTTTTCTTCTGTAATAGACGCATCAGGACAAGACTTTCCAATTGTATTCATGTGTTAACCTTCATCTTAATAAATAATTTTTGTGTTTTGAATATTCATTCTTTGAGTTTTCCTTAGCGGTAGACTTCTGGTGGTTTGGTCCCAGCCCTGGGAGTTTTTGCGCTAATTTCTATGCTATACGTTCAATTATAGAATTTACATTTCAGTCATCGAATGCAATTCATGAGATATCATTTAATTACTTGAGTTACGAACATAGAAAACTATAGCTTTCTCTTTCATTAGAATAGTTTATTTTTCATGCTTTCTGGCTCACATTCCATGTTTTCGTAGTTGTTAGATTCTTCCATAATTTCCCAATGCTTTTATATTGTTTTATTAAGCTTTAGCACAAATGTTGTTCAATTCTATATACAGCTAAGAATTGGATCTTTCCATCATTACTGTAAAGTGTTGAGTTGTTAATTGATTCCTAAAGGTGTCAGCTATTTAGTTTATAAAGAGAATTCCATTGAGAAATTAGATAAGAAATTACTGTAAAATTTATTGAAGTTTTCGTTCAATTTAGTAGGACGGTTGTTCAATTAATCAGTATGTTGTTCAATCGACGATTGTTCTTTTATGCGCTTACTTAGACAGAATTGTTAAACGACATTTTAAAATTCCATTCTCCTTTGAATTGATTGAACTTCGAGAATTAGATAATCCTCTTCAAGGTAATATAGAGTAGTTGTTTTTTATATCACTTGCATATACTGTGCTCACACTCTTGAAATAAAAGGAATTGCCCTGGGTTGACAATTGAATGAGAAGCATTGAAGTTGCCTGTAACAGTCACCTTTATGAACCAACATTTTTGGCACCGTTGCCGGGGAGAGTGTTTAAGAGTGATGTCCTTCATTTATTTTTCTCTTTTTCTGTGAACAATTGGGTATTAAAAATGAGAGGTAAGAACCTGCGTACTGGCAAGAAAAACGCTTGCTCTCCAGCCCACTTCTTAGCAATTGTGCAAAGGCTAGTAAAATAGGTGCTCTTGTTTTATGACTAGGAAGAAGAAGATAGAAACAAATCAAAATCATCCACTTAAGATTGCAAAAACCAAAGGACTGGTGATCCTTGGTAGAACAACATATATAGACAAAATCATTAAGAAAGTTGAATCCTAGGCATCCGTAGGACCCAGAACCATTCCTATTCAAAGTCCTGCTACACTCCCTCAGGTGGCAACCTCACCATCTGCAGCCCACCCCGAGATTCACAGTGAGATAGAAGGGTCTGAACAAAGCCTTCAGACTGCTTATCACATAAGTTTTGACCCTTCAAGAGAGGGAGGTTCGTGTAACTTGCAGGAAGGGGAAGGAGAAACCAACAATGCAATTCAGGTAAGAAATCTAGAGCCTGGATCCGCTGAGAGAGTGGTCGAGACAAAGAAACTCAGTTTCCCATATCGGGGAAGTGTTGTAAGGCTTCCTCCGCATTCGCCCCCTAATCCCGCTAATATTACTCCTCCAGAATAAGAAATCCCTGAAGATTACTGGCATATCTTTGATCAAATGAAAAACAATTAGAACCAAAGGCAAACATAAAAATTGGAGTATCCCATTGTTGATCATGCTGCAAATGCCACTATGAAATCCATTCCTTTACAAAACATCCCCACCTTCCATGGGTTGACCTCGAAAGATCTTGATGCATTTCTATTTGAATTAGATGTCTTATGTAGGGGGTCTCACTACACCACTGACCCTCAGAAACTAAAATTGTTTCCCTCTACTTTGAAGGGGACAACATTACGTTGGTTCATGGGGCTCAGTGGAGGAACCATCAATAACTGGGACCAAATGAAAAACATTTTTCCTAATAAATATCAATACTATTTCCGGACTCGAGAATTAAAAGATGAAATCTTCAATATGTCTGCAAAAGACAATGAGACATTAGAAGAATATGTCGAAAGATTTCAATATAATTTACAAAGGTCTCCATATACTACACTATCCAAAGACATCTTAAAAGAAACAATGATTAAGGGAATGAAAGAAGAATGGGAATAAAAGTAGCAATGATTAAGAAAAATCAACCAAGAAGAATATGATGACATTATTTCACTGTGTATCAGGTGCTCTCAGGGTAGTACACGAAATAGACCAATTGGATGAGAGTCAATAAAAAAATATCCTAAGCAGTCCAGTGGCAACGTAACCAGAGCAGAGTTTGGTAATATTTTAGAAGATTTTAAAACTGACATCTTGGCTACTTTGACACCACATCTTGATGTCCTACAAGCCAAGCAGAAGCACGTGTTAGATGGATAAATCCCTCTTGCGGACAAGAGTGATCTCCCTAGTATTCTAAGGATATCTAGAAACAAACAGATAAATGTAAACCATTTTTTCTAGACCATTTTGCTTAAGAATTACTAATTAACTATGGAGAGATGCTCCTACCTGAAGTCCAACAGTTACTCGGTCTTCAATCCAGTCATTCCATAAGGCATCAAACCAGCATATAAGATCTGCAATCCAAGACAAGAAAACAAGATCAAAAGCATCTACAAGATATGATAATTCAAAAGAAATAATCTATCTTAGTGATCAAGGAATCCAAGAATTAAATTATTCTAAAGATAGATGAACAACTCAATGAGAAAATAGAATCCATTTGTATTAACTTTGAATAAAAAAAATAAACCTTACAACCTTGACGCCTTGATGTTTGTACAGGTTCTTTTGGGGTCCCGGACAGACGTTTTCCTCATTTTGACAAGACTCCAACTCTCTGAATTAACGTAAACTATGGCTATGAGTATGTAATATTTCTCATGCCAATGATGCCAAATGTGGAGAGTATAATTTCTTCAACAATTCACCTCAAAACTACCAAGTTCTAAGTACCCTTGAGACTGAAACATGGTCTCAATTTATAGCTAAAGGAAAGTAGTTTCAGTTCCAATAAGGAAGGGATAAAGCCCTCTCATCATGGGATTTTAGCTCCAAAAACCAAGGGATAGCTCTATTTATGAAGGGATAAAGGTTCATGAATGGAAGGGGCGAACCTCGACCAGATAGCGCTTCTAGAAGGCTCCAGCTGGGAGAATATTCGACCAGCTGGGTTTCTAGAACTTACTTTTCTTTTTAGTTTACCTTTTACGGGGGTCCACAGTTTTAATGATCAGAACGTGCGGGATGTGCCGCAGGTTTTATAGCAATAAACCGCGGTACCGCAGGAAATGACTAGGAAAAGTGCGGAGTTAGGCTTTTTAGGGTTTTAATGAGATTTTTCCAAATTCCAAGACTTGATTTAGGAACTTTATGATTTTGGACCTCTAAGGGAGCAATAAATAGGTAATGATGAACCCATATAGATAGCTAAATTTCATTGTGACAAATTTTAGTGTAACAGATTTCCCCCTAAAGTGCGAATTCTGAAGAGTTCTAAAGAATTCTAAAGAGTGAAGTGCTTTATCATTCCGAGGATCGGGCTGCAAGCACGCCGATTGAAACCTGGAAAAAACATTCATTGAAAGCATATATATATGTATATCATCGCTGAGGTAGAAATTCCCATACTCAGATCAAGACTAACTACATGTTCTAATACATAAATGATTTTAGAATTACATTAATAGTAGACACAATATGGACGCAGCCATCTGTCATGAGTAGTCTATTGTATGATAAAAAACTCCTCGTAGCCTGGATGGTAGAAACTAGATCCAGGGTCTTGATTTCTGCTTCTCGAACTAGTACGATTATATCCATGCGATTGATTGTGTTGAAGTCGAACATGGTAGAAACCACTTGATTACCAGTCAATGATGTGAACTGTTAACAAGTGTGAGAGAAACCACCAATAATGACAATGGATTTCAAAGTACTCAGTACAAACTATGAAGTGTGAATAAATGATTTGAAGTCGAACACCTCACACCTCACAAAATTGTTTGATCGAAGGTCAATGATGCAACCTGTCATCGAAGGAAAGAAATCTGCCGTTAGGGCATGCAGATCCCAAGGTACTGATGGGATTCTAGATCAAATTTCTAGATAATGAGCTGTCGTCGATAGAAAGTGACCCGTCATAGGAAAGCCCACGACACGAAACCATTATATCAAGTTTTGAAGAAATATTTGCAAGGACTGACTCAGGGATGGTCAACGCGAATGGAGACAAATGTTTTCAATGAATGGTTTATTAAACTAATCACTTGAACACATAACAACACTGCAGATGGCGACGATTGACCTAAAGTTAATACCCATAAATGGGTTGAAGACTTTTAATGTGGTTCAATTAACTGTTTGGCCAAAGGATTTTCCCAACCCAAATATGAATGTGACAAAAGTGTCGTGTTCAAGAGTGGTATACTACTTTTTGGAACGAAGTATGAAAACTAGATTCATCTTCTCTCTTTTTCCCCCACCATTTCTGGCAAGTACCTCTTTATTTTTGACAAGCTTGAGGAGGATAACATTTGCTTGTTATATAAGCTCATCCTTCGGATGAGTCCAACTTAGTATTAAAATCGAACCCTAACAAGGAGTAGTTCGATCCTATTTGTAATTGGCAGGTCCTTTATTGTTAAGTTTTAACGAGTCCAGTACAGGTGAAACTCGGTGTTTTTCAATTTTAGGGAGTCAGAAGAAAAACTAAAGAAAACTCCGTAGGTGTATTTTTTCATAAATTTAGTCTCTCAAGCCCAAAAAAGGATAAAATAATACAGGAGAGAACTCTATTGACCATGATTAGTCAACGTATACCTTTTTCGTAAATAGTCCAATTCAGTCTGGAAAAGGGGTAAACTTATACTCAAAGGACGATTGTTCATTTCCTTTAACGCGTTCGAATAGTCAAGTACTCGACGATATTTTCATATTTAGAGAGTCTGAAAAGGGCTTAAAAGAGAACTCCAGGGTTTCGATTTTTCATAATTTTTAAGAGCCCGAAAAAGTGATAAAAGTATACTCAGTTGGCTGACTTTCAATTTAATTTACGAGTAGGAAAAGACGGAAAGAACTCGGCATTTTCATGTGTTTTAAGAGAATGAAAGATAGCAAAATAATCTCGGGATTTTCATGAGTTTAGAGAGTCTTGAAAATAATAACCGAAATGGACTCAAGATAGGTTTCATTTTTATACAAGCTTGAAACATAGGAAAACATTATGCTTGAGAGTGGTTTCATTTTTACACAAGCTTGAAACAAAAGAAATTGTGCTTGAGAGTGGTTTCATTTTCACACAAGCTTGAAACGTAGGAAAATTGTGCTTGAGAGTGCTTTCATTTTGCACAAGCTTGAAACAAAGGAAAAAATCATGATTGAGATAAGTTTCAATGCCCCCCAAGTGTAACTTGTTAGGGCACATGCCCCCAAGATTCATTTCATTCAACTAAGTAGACTATTGGTTACTAATAGCTTAATGAAACGAAGGTTCATTTACGAGATCAGATGAAAGAATCGACTTAATCAGGAGAGGATTTGTTTCATTTTTTAACGAGGTTGACACAGTAAAAGAACTATCTTCATGGGAACCCGTTTCATTTTTTAACGAGGTTGGAACAGGAAAATAAACTATCCTCATGGGTCTATTTCATTTTTTAATGAGGTTGACAGAGTCAAAGAACTATCCTAATAGGAACCCATTTCATTTTTTAACGAGGTTGACACAGTAAAAGAACTATCCTCATGGAAAATTGTTTCATTTTTTAATAAGGTTGACACAGTAAAAGGAAATATCCTCAATAAGGGCCTGTTTCATTTTTAAACGAGGTTGACACAGGAAAAGAACCATCCTCAGAATCCACTGATTCATTTTTTAACGAGGTTGACACAGTAAACAGAACTATCCTCATGATGACCTTGATCATGGCTTCCAACTGGAAGGAGCACATGTCAAGAAATACTCCTCGATCATGGCTTCCAAGAGGTCTTCATCATATGGAAGAACAATACTCTGGAAGGAACACATGTTAAGGGACTCAATAGGGATAAGAACATCGCGTTCAAATAATCCCACAGGGTTTTCCATGTCAATTAACAGATCTAAGTCAAAGGAAGTCGATCAAACTATGAGAGGCTCACTTGCATCGGTAACTGAAAACATGGGACTGATTGCCACATAATTAACTCGTGGCAGGGTAGATACCACTTTCGTAGAAGGAAAATTAAGGGATGTCGGATTATTGGTATTCAAATCAAGACTAACGAACGAAAGTTGGTCCACAGTCACAATGTTTCCATTGTGACGAAAAGACATCACGCGAAAGAGTGTCGATACGACAGCTTTCATTGCATATACATAGTCTCGCCTGAGGAGAAAATTGAAATCCAAGGGGCCTCGGACTACCATAAGATCAATACAAACAGTTTTACCTTCCAAGGTAATAAGAAAATTAGGAAGGATCCCTAAAGGTTCACTAATGGTTCTGTTAAAAGCTGACAAATTCTGCGTAACAGGCACAAGTTGAGGGGAACCCAAAGCATGCCAAGCAGTTGAGGATAAAATACTAACATAATCACCTTCATCTATATTTGTGCGACGCACATTATTACCACAAACCTTCACAATGATTTGGAAAGGGATGGAGGAAGGAAGAAGAGGTTTTGTCAGTCTATTCCAATCAAAGGAAAAGACCTCGATACTTGGAGGGGGTTCTGTAGGAACAGGTGAAATGCTCCCATGCGTAGAAGAATTTGATGTAACAAGAAGAACTTGAGCGGTATGAATTTCACTCTCTACAGGGTGAGTGGGATCGACCGGATGTGAAATCAAGTAGACCGCTTGATCAACTAACGGATCATCAACCTGAGTGATATCAGTTTCACTCGTTAATGGAAGAGTGGGATTAACTGTACTTGGAATTAGATCAATCACCATGTTAGTTGACGGTAGGTTGGGAGAAATTTTACGGTAACCATTTGGAAGTTTTTGCTATGGAACAGTAATTTTTTCCAATAATTTTAAGGCTTCATCCATGTGAGGGCAAATGTGAGCTTAATGAATCCATTTACATAACCTACAAGGAAACCTAACTTTACCCTTTTTCCTAGGAACCTGACAATCACTGGTTGATGGATCAACAGTAAGTTGATGAGATCTTTCTAACCATGCTTCCAAGACCTTAGGAATACCAGGACAATTGATAAGGAATTGGTCACCCTTACAAAGCTTGCAAAGGTATTTGGGTTTACGATGCATGTTGGAGGTTTCCTCAACATTACCGACACTTACAACCATGGTTGGTTGGTTTACTTCTTTCTTATCTTGCTTCTTCTTCTTATTCTTAACCACCTGGTTACTAGCATCAAGGCTTTTACCAAGTGAAGAGGAGGAAAGTGAGGAAGACATGTTGGGCGAAGAAGGTGAAGGGTCAACATGAGGTTGGTGATGTTGATATGGTGAACTCTGTTGAGGTGAAGCATCTGGTTGAGGCAGAACAACTTGAGTATTCGAGGTCAACAAAGTTGAAAATAACCATACTGGTAAACCTATTGTAAATCCAGGTAATGGAAATGTAGCCATATAAGGAGGACCAACATTTCCAAAGCAAGAAAAAGTACTAGGATTCTCGTTAAGAGGGGTTCCTTGGTTGGTAAATTCCAGAACACTTTCCATTAGATTCAACTTCAATGAATTTTATTAACAATTTAAAAATATTCACAATTTACAATTCACACCTAACAATTAAAATTCATTATTCACACCTAAGGTCTCTAAAAATTAAAAACAAACAAATGAACACGTGCTAACAAATATAGGAGCCAAACCACACACAAATATTTTGTTTTCACAGCAAAATCACTAGTTGGTGATGAAATCCAACGTCGCAGAGATCAATGTGAAAAACTAGCGGTCGGAACAGTTACCCTGACAACCTGCTTAATGAAACAGACCGGTGCAAGTACCTCCACTGTGCCATCTCGAAGTGAAGTGCACCTTCCAGAAATTCCAAGTGAGTCTAGTCAATGTCTGCTCCAGGTACATTGGGACCTTCCCTCCATCGTCACCTTGGGAAAAATCCTAAATATTATGGCCACTAAGGTCACCAACTGAGACAATTATACCTGGGGGAACAGTCTACAATCCGATATACACACAAGGGCAGAGTAACAAGCTCAATCTCCTTGAAGGCTCCTTGATACAATCCAAGGTTTACCAACAAGTGACCCCAGGCTCCTCGAAAATGGTCTATCTGAGGTTTACTATTTTTAGTACGTGCACATCTATTATCTTTCCCAATGAGATAGGTATGATTACCTCACTGGTTCTGACATGATCTCGTGCTTGACTCTTTTAAGAAGAGCTTCCCAGAGCACAATTGCAACAATTGGAATTTTTCCTTACCGCAAGATACTATTGTTTGTTTAATTTTTTTGGAAAGTTAACTACAACCTATTCCAAAGCACTAGCCTAAGCTAGATTGGTGAAAAGAGCCCTATAAAATGTAAAAATTTCTAAATGACTTTTATTAAGTGTTGTGTTATTTAGGTTGTTATTACTCAAAGGGTAAATGGTTATGAAACCAATGGTGTTATGACCTGACCCAAAACTGAATACAATCAAATATTATAATGTAATATTTTCAATTCGATGAATCGTAACTAAAGTAAGGAGAGAGGTTCCATTCACTTCCAACAATGCAAGAATTGACAAAAAAGAGAAATATAACAAATTCTCTAATGCATTAATTTCATCAAGAAAAACTAATGCTAATCAATTCCAATTTTATTTTTATGTTTTTGAAATAAGCATAAAAACATGTAAATTCAAATCAAACAAATTGATCTAAATCTACGATTGATTTTTCCAGAATGTAAACTATGCAGTTGTAATCCATGCACAATTCACTTGAAAAGTATGCAAATGTAATCTATGCACATTTTTCGTTCATATTCTAAAAATGACAATTCTAATTATGCAAATGTGATCTATGCAAGAGAATTCTCAGACACAATATGATTCTAATGTAATCTAAGAACCAATCAAGTGTAAGTAAAGAAAATTGGGTGAGAGTTCCAAAGTTCAAAAAATAAAAACACTCAAAGGCGATTAACACTCAGACAAAAGCTATTTTTTTTTTAATAAGAGACTGAGACAAAAAAAAAGAAAAAAAGAAAAAAGATGCAAAATTGTTAAGAGACTGAGACAAACCTCGAAGTAATGACCAAAGGAAATTAAATTAAGAATTTCTCCAAAAAGAGACTCAAAACACCCAATTAACTTAACGGAGACTGATGCAAAATTTGCTGAAATAAATTCAAACATAAGACTTTGACAGTCAAAACAAGTTGGGGCAAACACAGAGAATCATGTGATCTGGCTCCTAAAAAGAGAATTTTTAATTTTTCAAAAATTTTCCACAAGTCCGCAGGTTCTAATGGAGGACAGTGCGGTACCGCACTATGTTGAACTACAAACTGTGGAGGTTGTCACACTATTTTCAAATGAAAACCGCAAAGGCCAGGAAACATACAGAAAAATTAAAAATTCAGATATGCTTTTTAGGGATTCCAATAAGTTATCTACCCAACCCAGTTTTAAGACTAATCAAAATCAGAAGACTCTTAAAATTCAAACTGAAAAATAAAAAGGAAAACTAAGTTATTTTCCCCAACGGAGTCGCCATTTTGTTAGACGGACAAATCCCTCTTGCATACAAGAGCGATCTCCCTAGTATCCTAAGGATATCTAGAAACAAACAGACAAACGTAAACCATTTTCTCTAGACCATTTTTCTTAAGAATTACTAATTAACTATGGAGAGATTCTCCTACCTGAAGTCCAACACTTACTCGGTCTTCAATCCAGTCGTTCCATAAGGCATTGAACTAGCATATAAGATCTGCAATCAAAGACAAGAAAACAAGATCAAAAGCATCTGCAAGATATAATAATTCAAAAGCAATAATCTATCTTAGTGATCAAGAAATCCAAGAATTAAATTATTCAAAAGATAGATGAACAACTCAATGAGAAAATAGAATCCATTTGTATTAACTTTGAATAAAAAGAAGAAACCTTACAACCTTGACGCCTTGATGTTTGTACAAGTTCTTCCGGGGTCTCGGACAGTCGTTTTCCTCAGTTTGACAAGACTCCAACTCTCTGAATTAGCATAAGACTATGGCTATGATTATTTAATCTTTCTCATGCCAATGATGCCAAATGTGGAGAGTATAATTTCTTCAGAAATTCACCTCAAAACTACCAAGTTCTAAGTACCCTTGAGACTGAAACATGGTCTCAATTTATAGCTGAAGGAAAGTAGTTTCAGTTCCAATAAGGAAGGGATAAAGCCCTCTCATCATGGGATTTTAGCTCCAAAAACCAAGGGATAGCTCCATTTATGAAAGGATAAAGTTTCATGAATGGAAGGGGCGAAGCTCGACCAGATAGCGCTTCTAGAAGGCTCCAGCTGGGAGAATATTCGACCAGCTGGGTTTCTTGAACTTAATTTTCTTTTTATTTTACATTTTACGGGGGTCTACAGTTTTAATGATCAGAAAGTGCGGGATGTGCCACAGGTTTTATAGCAATAAACCGCGGTACCACAGGAAATGACTAGGAAAAGTGCGGAGTTGGGATTTTTAGGGTTTTAATGAGCTTTTTCCAAATTCCAAGACTTGATTTAGGAACTTTATGATTTTGGACCTATGAGATCAAGACGTATTATCTCACCAGCAGAAAACGCGACCCCGCAACAATTTGAATCTGGAACTTCAATAGAGCCTAAACAAACAAATATGACTGAAACAGAAGTATAGCAGGGAAAGGGAATGGTTGATCAAGGGAAGCCTAAAAATCTTAGGATTTCTCCCCCTCCATTCCCTGAGAGGTTAACGCTGCCTAGACCGATAGTTTCTCTAGATTTTGATATCCTAGGATAATTAAAGAACCTTTCCATTAAAATTCCTCTTTTGCAGTCCATACAAGATATTCCCATCCACGCCAGGACAATTAAAGAACTGTGTGGGAAGAAGAAAGTGAAAAGAGCAAAAACTGCACCCACTGTTCATGTGGTGGGAGCACTATCTGACTTACTGTTGGGTAAGGAAACACCCGTGAAATATGAGGATCCAGGGAATCCCATAGTAACTGTGAAAATCTTTGGCCACTCCTTTCCAAACACATTGGTTGACTTAGGGGCGGCCATTAACATCTTAACTACAGGGACCTGCAAAAAGCTAGGCATATCAGCTTTAGAACCCACAGCTACTTTGCTGGAACTTGCTAAGAGGTCTGTTATCAGACCAGAAGGAACATTACAATACATCTTGGTTTCCATGGACTCATGGGAATATCTAGCTGACTTTTTAGTTACTAACCCAAAGAGTATGATGGAAAAACACCCATTGATACTTGGGCGACCTTGGTTGGCAACAGCCGATGCTTACATAGGCTACCAGACAGGTAGCATGACCATTACTAGAGGGGATTCCATAAAAAATATCATCATTTACCCACATTCCAAACCAATTCTACCCACGGTAAACATTCACAAGCATCCACATACATATTGGGAACAAAATATTCGTCTGCATCTGACATTAGTTGAGGCCCTTGAATTTAAGGATCAAACTGAAGATTATGTAATCAATAATTTCATGAACTATCCATCTACATCTAAAAACTTGAAATGCCAAATGTTAAAAACAGTTCTTGAATATGAAACGCAAGAAGATCCCTTGGCAGAACTTGATGATTAACATATACCCACAACCGTTGTACGCAACAACATACCCATTGAAATTGAGCCTGGGAAAATTTTAAATATCAATGTCAATCTAGATAGCAACCAAAATCAAAGGCTCATAAAGGTTCTACAGAAGTATCAGGGAGCCTTTTCTTGGGACTACCTAGACATGAAGGGTATAGACCCTCAGCTATGCACCCATCACATCTATACTGACAAGGAGGCTCGGCCTATTCGGCAACCTAAACAGAGGCTGAATCCACATCTAAAAGACATTGTAAAAGATGACCTGCGAAAGCTGCTGGATGTAAATTTTATTTATCCTATCTCGGACAGCAAGTGGGTCTCCCCTCTAGTGGTCGTTCCTAAAAAGAACGGGAAATGGAGAATATGTGTGGATTACAGAGAACTAAACAAAGCAACACAGAAGGACCACTTCCCCCTTCCTTTTATTGACCAAGTCCTCGACACATTATGATCTGAAAATGTGAGAACTTCTTATTTCTAATACAGAGATGGACTGTAGGAGCATTTACAGGATATGTCACCTTTAAAGAAAGGATGAGATCCCAAAGCTTGCTGGCCCTTTACAAACTTTGCCTAAAGAAATAATAGAAGTAATCACTAATGATCTGATAATGAAACTACTTGTTTTCTGGTGCAAGGTATTCATTATCCATAAACTTATGTATACAAACTGTTTAATATGTTTTGCAATTGGAACAAAATGCTTTTGGTGAAATTATGAGTCTTTTGAGTATATGAGGCTTAATTCATTTTACTGTTTAACATCTTTATCTCTGATAAAACACAACAAATAAATCATAAAATATAACACAACATATGATAAGGCAGTTCACCCCTCCTGGGCTACATCTGCCGGGTCCAAGGCCCCCAAATGGGCATGTCCTTGCTCTTATTGTGCTCAAATTTGTTAATACAGTGATCAGAAAGCCTAAACAGGAAAAACAAGCTGTGAAAATGAGTTTAGATCACATAAAACAGTAAATATAGGCTTTTTTTTCACCTCCAAAGGTTAACCATAGCCCAATACAGCTCCAACACTCCCTAGGCCCTGATGGCTCTCCAAGATTCTCTGCTGAAAAAATACCTGAAGATGATCTATGTTGCCTCAGAAACCTGCATCATTGGCTCTGGAATGCTCAAATTACCCAAAGTAGACTCTTGGTTCACCTCAAATGGTTAACCATAGCTCAACACAGCGTCAACACCAAAATGGCTGATCCGGATTTATGCAGGAACGCAACAGAATAAACACATAACCATAAATACAGAGATGCAGCGGAAATAACACTTCATTTCATTAATATCAAATAACAGAAAGATGCTTACAGACATAATG